>CATIWF010106322.1:0-36859 GCA_949630135.1 Balakata baccata | reverse complement strand
TCCTAATAGCCTCCTCATCAGACTCCATCCGGTGGAGTCTTAATTTTGCGAAAAGTCTTATTTTTTAATAGTCTATCAGTCCTTCGCTTTAATTTCCTCGTAAGTTCACCTTTCCCCATTTTTCTGCGACTTGTACTTTCTAAGTTTTGTGATTTTAACAGTGAATATTAAATGAAAATTTTCTTAATAATAAATGTGGGTGTAATATGTGGTTTTCATCTTTCGTGTTTGGCAATTTATTCGCTTTTTAATTCTGCCTTTTTAATTATGTGGGAATGGTTAAATATTTACTATGTAATTTTGTTATGGAAATTTGACTCTTCCCGATGATATTGTATTATAAAATTTTGAAAATTAAATGAATTAAATTATGACATAATTTGTTTAATATTTTGGAGTGATTTTTGGAAGTGAAAATATTTTTAGAGACACTGAAAATAAATTAAAGAATGCTGATGAAGAATAAATGAAAAATAATGATGAAATAAATAGTAGGACTATTTTGATATGGTTAATTGGATCTATAGTAATTAAATTTGAGATTGAAATTATTAAAAAAAATACTAAAAAAATATTAATCAGTCCAAGTATTGGTGGATTGTTGGAAAATAATTATATATAATTTTATAGTTCAATTATACTGAAAATTAAAATAAAAATTGAAAGAAAATGAGAAAACTGAAACCAGAATAAAAATGGCTAAAATGGTAAATATGAACGGACTTACTCGCATTTTGGCTACTAAATATTGGCCACAGCAGCCGTCCGTATATAATAATATAATAATATATATTATATTATATTATATTATATTATATTATATTATATTATTACTTGGGTATATATTTTATATACATTTGTATATATCATGTTAAATATATATGAATATTTATACGCACTATATGATTATTGATAAATTTGAAAACAGTTATGAATAATGTTATATACGCAATAAATGAATATGTTATGATAAATTTGAAAACATATTTAGACTAAATGAATTAAATGATTATATTATATGGATACAGTTAAAAGTATCCGAATTAAATTTTCAGATCGGCTATGAAATTTATTCATGTTAATAGTTAATAATTATACTTAATAAGGAGAGTATTATAACTTGTGATATGCGATACAAGAGCATATGTATTATGCTTATAATGAGAATATGAAATGACTAAAATGTCTTTTACTCATACATAGACTAACTATAGGATAGATAATATGTCATTCATGATTTATTTACAGTACTGTAGGATTATCCATGCATTATTATTATTATGACAAGGTAACTCAAGTTCTTCAGAGTACCCTTATCCAGTTTCGCTAACAACTTTTACTTCCATAGTCAAGTTAGTCTAAGCTCTAGAGAGCGCATTTGACATAAACATATAAATTATTCAGAATATATCAGCAGGTGAATAGGATGAGCCAAGTTCTGAGAGCGCTTATATTCACAACTTGTATCCAATAATCTATGTATTAAGTAATTGGGCAAGTTAATTTAAATTGAGATTTTGAGATGTTTCAAATTGTAGTTATGACTTCTGCTTTTCAGTACACTTCTTTCTTTCCAATAAGATTGTTTAAATAACTATGTGACATTGGAATGATTGAGATTAGGAAATTAAATTATTAGTTGTAACATGAATGCTGTGAATTGTATGATTGTATATCAAAATTTATATGATTATATATACCATTAAATTTTCAGTAGCTTAGCGTGTGGATTTTCTAGATGCAGGTTGGAGCCACTAAGTAGTAGAGTTGACGAGAAGAGAAGACGAGTCTGTAAAAAAAGTCAGAGTCTACTCATGCATTTTTATGTATTTATACTCATTTGTTTGGGGTAGCGAGATAATTATTAAATTAGTTTCATTTAATTAATTATTTAATTGAATTTTTTTTTATATAAGGACGTTATATGTGGGTAGATTTTAGCCCAAAAATACGGTAATTGGTTATTTTAATTATGAATTGAACTGGTATTCAATGTTATGACTCAGATATATGATATGATATGTATATTTATTATGATTAAGTTAAATGAGATAGAAAAATGTTTTAATTTGGATGTAAAATAATAAGATTTAACATGACATAGTTAGGTAGCATTCTTCTGAGTAGTAAGGTTTAGTTTGCTACGTGAAAGGGTATTACGTATTAGAGCCAAATTACATATTTTTAGAGCCATTTTTGTGTCTTTCTAATTGAATTAAGGAGAAAATTTTGAGTTTAATTGAATTTTGGAGTGAAAATGGGATTTGGCGATTGATTTCGCAAAAGTTTCACTGAAATTTTGTAGAAAATGGGATCGGGTGTGGGGAAGAAGCTGGCGTGTGCAAATGCACGCGTGGGCGTGTGCTAGGGCAGTAAGGGAGTGTGTCTACACGTGATAGAGATGCGCGTGGGTGCATCGCGGGCAACACACGTGCACCACCTGCCCCCACTTTCTCGATTTTTGTATTTTTGTCCTTATTTTTAGGCTTTTTTTACATATTTTCTCCTAAAATTTTTGAATTTTTCAATTAAGTTCCTAAATGGTTATTTTTCACTCATGGAGGCCTTTTTTTTTTTTACCTGGTTTTGACTTGAATTTTCTAAATTAATTTTAAATGCCATATTTGAGACAATTTGTGACATTTTAAGAGATAAGTTATTTTTATCTCATAATATTTAATTTATGCATGAACATAAATTTTCACATCTGAAAATTAATTTTTCTCAATTGAAAATTGACACTGTAACTTATTAAATTGTTGTAAGCATAATATTTCATGATATTTAGCCTCACGACCATAAGGAATAAAAATTATTTTATTAAGTTATTAGAAAGGCAATAAATAAAGTGTATCCCGAAATAAAATTTTTTTTTAAAAATCAGTTAAAATGTTGTCACCAAAGCAGCATTTTTAGTTGAGATTTTAAGAAATATTCGGTCTTGTACATTTTAGGGATGCCTCATATTTAATTTATAATTATTTAGCCCAAAGATGTTTATTATAAATTAAATTTGGAGATGAAAAATATAAGACATATAATTGGGAATGAGCTGGTACAAGTAGTTTATATACCCAAAGGCAGTAAATTTGCAAGTATTTGGTAAATTTCTAGATCATGCTTATATTGAGAATTTTTTATTGCATGTTATATATTATGCTCAAAGGTGTTTATATAATGATGCACTAAAATTCTTAGATTAATCCTCTACTATGGCTCTGAGTATTATTATTGTCTTGTACTAAAGTGTTACATTGTTGATTTTTTCAATCACATTCTCAGTTAACAATAATACAATGACTATTGAAATACTGACTGGCTCTAACTATAAAATGTGGAAGCAAGATGTGGAATTAGCTATGGAATTGGCAGATATTGATATTATCATGATAACTTCCAAGCGCTGACTTGGCTGCTGAGAGTTTAGTTGTTAATAAAGAGTTGCATTCAACATTGTACAAAATGAACTTCATGTATTATTTGACAATAAAAAGGTCAATTCCAGAGCACTTATTGAGCAGTTTGCCAGAAACTTATATGGCAAAAAAGTTTCTAACTGCAGTTTCTTAGTGTTATCAGGTATTCATCAATGTTGAGATATTGACACCTTTTGAAGCAGCTATACTCCATAATGTATAACAGAATATGGGGTATGAGGGAATACATTCTCACCATGGTCCACATACAGAATAAACTACAGAAGCTTGGTATAATTCTCCCTGATGTTTGTATTGCGCATCAAGCTCTCAATACTCTACCACTAGAGTTTAGGACACTAATTATTACATACAACTCAAGGGAGGATCCATGAACAGTTAGTGCTTTCATTGCCATATGTGTAGCTGAGGAAGAGAAGCTAAAGGTGGGTTAGGTTAGTATCACACTTCTTGTATCAGGTCCTCAGTAGAAAGGCAAAACAAAAGGTAAGAAAGCTAAGCCTAATGTTTCTGGTTTTGATAAAGAATCCGCCCGATCTTGTATTGTGGATGTTGATAAAGCTTTTATAAAAAAGGAACTTAAATGTTTCTTTTTCTAAAAAGAAAGGTCATAAAAAGTAGGATTGTCTAAAATATAAAGCTTGGTTAGAAAAGTGTGAGCTTGCAGGTAACTCTTTTGGTATTGTTGCTTGTGAATCCAATTTGGTTGATGTCATATCCAGTTCTTGATGGCTTGATAGTGGAGCGACTAAACATGTTGCATTCACATTGTAGGAGTTCATAAATAAGAGGAAACCAAATAAAGAAGAGTCAGTGTTCATAGTTGGCAATAATGATAAAGTGAAAGTTCTTTTTGTTGGCAGTATCTGTTTGAATCTAGACACTGGTTTTGAGCTCTTCTTTAAAAATGTTTTGTAAATATCGTCATTTAAGTAGAACTTGATATCAGTATCTAAATTATACAAAATTGGCTATGCTTTTATATTTAAAGATGCGGTTGTAAATATAACTTTTGATTCAAAAGCAGTTGATTGTTGCTTTTTGTCATATGATTTGTATCAAGTATATTTGAGTTCCAATGAGATTTATTCCACATCCTGTATTACTGAACATATTGCCAAAAGATCCCGAATAAAGGATAAGTTTTCCATATTGTGGCATAAAATGCTTGATCACATTTCTAAGGAAAAGGTAGAAAGGCTAATTAAGGATAATATTCTGTCTGCCCTTGACTTTAATAATCTAGAAACATGTATTGACTATTGTAGGGGTAAACTGACCAAGATTAAGAAGAATGAATCTATTCGAAGTTTAGATCTTTTAGAGATAATCCATATAGATATATGCAGACCTTATTCACCTATAATATGCAATAACAATTATTTTATAATATTCATTGACGATTTTTTCCGATATGGATATCTGTACTTAATTAAAGAAAGGTTTGAATCTCTTGATAAATTTGAAATTTTTAAGATTGAAGTTGAGAAACAACTAGGAAAAGTTATCAAGATTGTTAGATATGATCAAGGTGGAGAGTATTATGGCAAATATAGTATTGTAGGACAGATGAAAGACCCTTTTATCAAATACTTAAAGGACTGTGGAATAGTAGTTCAATTTATTATGCCGAGTAGTCCTAAACAGAATGGTATGGCTGAAAAGTAGAATCGCACCTTAAATGAAATGACAAGGAGCATGATGTCAAGGTTAGATCTCCCAGACTTTTTATAGGGTGAGGCTATGAAAACGACATTATATATCTTCAATAGAGTCCCCAGCAAGTATGAGGCTAAAACGCTGTTTGAATTGTGAACTAGAAAGAAACCTAGCTTGAATCATTTTCGAGTTTGGGATTGTCCTTCATAGGTATGCCTTTACAATCCTATTGAGGGTAAATTGCATTCTAAATCTACTTATTATTTTTTTTATAGGGTATCCAGATCATTCTAAAGGCTACAAATTCTATTATAGAGAAAAGGGTTTTAGAATTGTGGAATCACAATCAACTAAATTTTTAGAATTTGATGCAGCTGATGAGGGTGATCACAAGATAGGAAAAGCAGATTAAGGATATATATATTCCTATACCTAAGCAACCTACAATGTTGGATCCTACACCTGTGATTAATCCAATTCAGGAGGAGCATATACAGTTAAATGAAGCTTCATCATCACATGATGTGGTTGTATAAGTTCCTCTTAGATGTATGCTCAAGTATGCACTAGACTGGACATTGCATTTGCAGTTGGTATTCTGGGTAGATATCAATCTAATCCTATAATGGATCATTGGACTGCAACTAAAGGAGTTTTAAGATACCTTAAAGGGACCAAGGATTATATCTTGACATACAAAAAGGTTGAAAATCTTGAGTTGGTTGGTTATACTGACTCAAATTTTGCTGGATGTATTTTACATTAGCTAGTGGGGCTGTATTTTAGAAAAGTGTTAAACGGTCCTTAATCTTGTCTTCCACTATGTAAGCTGAGTTCATAGTATGTTATGGTGCCACTATACAAGTCGTTTGACTACAAAATATCATTGCAGAAATGTCAATTATTGATTCCATTGACAGACCTATAAAGTTGAATTGTGATAATTTATCGGCTGTATTTTTTACAAGAAACAACAATAATGTCACTGGGTCTAAGCATATGCAAGTCAAATATTTGACATTAAAGGAGCTAGTGAAGAAGGGTGATGTTGAAATAGAGCATATTGGTACAGATGATATGATAGCTGATCCTTTTACTAAGGGTATTCGACCAAATATTTTTCAAATACATTATTAGTATGGGTCTAAAGTTGACTTTTGATACATTGGATTAGTGGGAGGCTTTCTTATTGCTCTATATATTTTGGTTTGTACTTTATACATTGGTATAATGTAAATATTTTCCAATGAAAATATATACATACTGCATTGATGATCATCAATTTAACAAAGTATTAAAGGTTATATTTTCATTGGAAAATATAATGTGATGTATATCAAATCTGATTAATTAAAGTTTTAATATTAGTATTTTCTTAAGCAGAGGCTTGAGACATTAAAGTTTATAGTCTTGGTTGTATATCTTAGAATACATAAAGAATCGTACGATAAAAGGCTTTTGAGATATACACAAACTTCATCTGAAATCACCTAAAGGATGTCTTATGCATACTTGTATTGCATTAAGATAAGAAATCACCAACTGACAAGAAAATTAACACATAAAGTTTGATCATAAAGTGAGTGTTGACTAATCTTGCCACACTGTGCTCATGATTGATAGGATTATTGGTAAATGTGACCATAAAAGGTGTCATATTCTTGAATAATGTGGTTTTTACCATAATTCTTTACCAATGATTTAATTGAATCGAGGGGAAGGAGGAAGTCTTTTGTAATAAATTTTCAATTAATTAGTCCAAGTGGGAGAATATTAAATATATTTTATATATAATTATGATTGTAGACTCATTAATTGAGAAATAAAGATATATTACAAAACAAAGAGCCTTAAGAATATGATCAATTCTTTATTTAGGCAAAACTTCATTAATTAATTTAGTGTGGATAATTAATGTAGGCTAAATAATATTATGGATGTGATAGACGACTCATGGTTATTATATTAAGTGGGCTAAGTCTCTCTTATTACTGACTCTCACCCTCCATATAAAGTTAGATAGGGATAAAGGAAAAATGATAAGGTTTAAGAATTTCATCATTCTGAGTCAAGAAATGAGAAAAGTTCTTAGTACAAACTCATTCAGATCGTTCTTGTTATAATGGAATTGGCAAAATCAAGTTCCTTTCTACGTCATCTATCTCGATTAAACTTGTTTTGTGCTCTAAATTTTATGTTTTAGATCTTGAGATTAAGTTTGGCTAAATTGATTTTCTATCATAATAAATGTTGTTTATTGTCAATATTGTAAATTTTGGTGAATTTGAATTTATGAGTATGAAATTTGTATAAAGACATGATTTATGTAATCTGATGAATATGAAGACATACAAGAAACAAATGAAGTATATGATGAGATGATATGTTTGATATGGATTATGACATACAAATTATTTCATGACAATGGTTTATATGATAAATATATGCAAAAACATAGCTAAGATTATACATGATGACAAAGGTGTTGAAATAAATAAATGGTGATCTTTATGAGTATGAAAGCATGGAAAAATAATATGATATATGTGGTGTTAAACATGATGAATTGTTTATGTTTGACATGAGTAGAGGCAAGGGAAGTCATTTATGAAAAAGGCTTGTATACTTGATATGTGATACATGATTAGATGAAAGTGGGTAATTAAATGTGTGCTTTACATAAGTAATAGTATATATGATATGTAACTTGGTATTGATACATGGACTTATGAACATGAGATTGAATGATATGATATGGCACATGGTTCATGATTTATATGTTAAATAATATTATGGATGAGATCTACATGCTTGGTGACATGTAATTTATTATATGATTATGTTACATGGTTCATGATGTGAAAGTTATATGATTTACATGCGGGATTTAGAAAAGGCTTATGACATGATTATTAGAAATGATTCAGATCTATATGATACATGAATGAGGTTCATGGTACTTACGATATGAACACTACATAACAGATACATAAATATGGAATAGATATAAGGAACACAAAATAGATTATAAATGCCCATTAACTGTACTAGGACCAGCTATAGAATATATGACATGCCATTCAAGATTTTTATAATACCATAGCTTTTCTTCCATGTATTATGGGTAAGGTGGCCCAAGCTCTAAGAGTGCTCTTAACCTATGGACAAGGTGGCCCAAGCTCTAAAAGCCTTGTCCCCATTGCTAGTAATTATTTACTTTCCTCTGTCAAGTTGGCCTAAGCTCTGAGAGCACACTTGACTTGAGAGCTCGGACAAGCTTACACTAGGGATGAATATGGTGGCCTAAGCTCTGAGAGCACACTTGACTTGAGAGCTCGGACGAGCTCACACTAGGGATGAATATGGTGGCCTAAGCTCTAAGAGCACTCATATTCATCACCTGTATCTGAATAATCCATGTATTAAGTTATGGGCTAAGAAACGTAAGAACAAACATGTGGACATCAGTCAAAAGTAAATAGAACAATGAAGCAGAAATTCATAAGAGATAAGTATATGGTTGCATTGGTGTGAATCACAACATATATGTATTTATGTGTTTGATTATCAAGTCAAGTATGCTTTATTTCATTTTAATCATATTGATATGCTGCTAGTTAATAGTATGAAAAAGAAATACATGTATGGAATTTAGTGTTTGGATATGATTTTTGTGATGATAATGGCTTATGTTTAGCTATGCTTCCACAAACAAGGTACATTCACAGTCCTTTCTATTAAATGATTGGGCGTGAACTAGCTTGAACTTCAACATGGGTTTTGGCTTCAAGCAACTCACAGTCGTGAACTTCAAATGTTTAAGAAAGTAGCATGAAAGACTCTCTCTCGCACACATAAGCATCCAAGGTCCAAAACAGGCCAATGCGTAGGTGTGCGTCTTGTGCACACGAATGTCAGGCCAAAATCCTATGGCCTAGGCCAAGCCCAACTTTTATATTTTTTACTTTTAGAAATTGAATTTTGTCACGAGCATGCTAGGAGCATCGCATGCGTGTGAGTTGTCACGCCTTTAATAAAGGGTTGGGTGCCTCTTTCGTAGTCATGATGTTGTGGCGCGCCCACACAAAGGATAGTGAATGACTATTGCGTGCACGATGTTCATCGTGCCCATGATTGTAAGGCATATTGTGGGCTATGGACAGCTGTCACATGTGCAAATATCGTCATGCCTACAATAGTAAGATAGCTCCTATACACTATCATGCCTATGATGGGGACATTTGCATATTTGTGACTTTTGAGCTTCTTCTTTTCTAATGTTATAGAAATCAATATAACTTTTATTCACCATAATTTGGATGTTGCAAGGATATTATGGGTAGCTATAATAGAGGTGTAATCACATTAATTTTCATCTGTCCTCCCTCTAGTATAAACAGATGTTCTTATGATTGTTGAAGACACACCTTTGAGACATCTTATTCGTTCTTCATTTTCTTCTTCTTCCCAAGTGATAGAGTAAGTAATATATTTCAATTCACTATATGTTCAACTTCTACTCGATATTTGTTATATCTTGAGAGACAAATGGCAGTGAATTTAATATGAGACAAATTTGTTTTAAAAAAACTGTGTAAAACTAGGCCTCAAACCATTTCTTATGCTCTTGACCTTATACTGAATTAACATTTATATACCAGTTGAATAAAATCTTCGTTAGCATTTAATAAAGAAGATCATTTTCAACCTAGGAAAACTAAAAGAATTAGAAAAACAAAAAATATTAGCTCTTTATTATATTTGGCTAATTATTCTAGACTTGATATGGCCTATATTATTGGTAGATTAGGTAGATATACCTATAATCTTAGTATGGAATATTTGTATGTTATAGAGAGAGTATTTAAATATCTTAAAGTATTATAAATTATGGTATAATTTATTCAAGATTTCCAATAGTAGTAGAAGGTTTAGTGATGTTAGTTTGATTTCGGATTCATATAAAACCAAACCAACTAATGATTATGTTTTCACATTGGGAGGTGGTGCTATATCATGGAAATCTATAAAATAATCTTTAATTTCTTGTTCTACAAAGGAAATTGAATTTATTAGATATGACTGGTGTAGAAGCTGAATGAATTAAAATTTTTTTGCATGATATTCCTGCTTTATCAAAATCTATTTATTCCATTTCTTTGCATTTTGATAGTTAAACTATAATTATTAAAGCTAAGAGTAAAAATTTTAATGAGAAAAAAAGACAAATTTTTAAACATTTGATATCTTATGTTGTACTTTTTCTTGATTTTGTCAAATCTGAAAATAATATTGCTTATTTGCTCACAAAGAAATTGACCCGCATAAAGTTATTGAATCATCAAGGGGAATATCATTGAAGCCTATACATTAATCACTATAGCAGAAATTCAACTTTAAATGAATGGTGATCCCATAAATGAAGTTCAATGGGTAATAACAAAACTATAAGAGTGATTGGTAAAGCACTATTGAATTAGATGGGGGTATTTCAAAAATTCCATTCCTATGGCGAAATGCTTTTATTTGTGACGATAAGGAAGAGTTCTACTCTAAATGAATCCGAAGGAATTTTGTTGGGGTGTTAGTCACAAATACTCTTAGAGAATTTACCTATATAGGTGTGGTAGTGGGGTTGCAACTATAGGAAATTAGGCTATTCCCTAAAGACACTTATTAAGCAAGATACGTATGCATGGTCATAAAGCAGAAAACTGATATAACCAACAATTTTGCTCAAAGTTATGAGTGTAGTGAGATAAGATTTGATCATGGGAGCTTAGTTCAAGATGTAATGTGTCAAACTTTGTGATTTTTTTGTGCAATGTTTTAGTACTTAGATTGTGCTTTTTGTGTGGCTTTTTGGTTTTAATGTAGTACTTAGGCTTTGTTTTTGTCTTTGTAGGTGAAGAGTAGTGGAAAAGGTGGAAAGAGATGGTTTTGGAGTAAAGAATGACTATTCAGGCTTGTTTGAGGTTTGATTATGAAGATGATTGGAGACATTTGGGAAGAAGGGTCTCATATGCAAGTTAGATCATCACGAGCAAGTGAAGAAAAAAGGGAAAACTCTATCACATGCATGACACATGAAGGCCAAGGAGAGCAGCTTACTGTCACGTGCATGACGATCCTCACACTTGCATGACATGTCCTATTTCAACAATTCGCATGATAGCTTCTCAATCCCACAAATTCAATCAAGTTGGATTAGGAATTTTTAGTACTTTTAAAAGGGGAATTAATGTATATGGAAAGTCAACACTGATTAGAACTATATTTATATAACTCGTAACAATTCGGTACCTGAAAGATTATTTATAATACAAAGATACCTTAATTATCTAACTTGTAACAACTCGGTATCTGAAAGATTATTTGTAACACAAAGGTATCTCAATTTTTATTTTGTAATATAAAAGTATCTCAACTTTTATTTTGTAACTAAATAGTACTTCTGTATTTGAATGTTAGTCTCCCTAACATAAGTGTAATATAAAATATCTACATCAAATAAATTTTAATAAAAATAAAATTAGATATAATATTCACATCAAATAAATTTCAATTTTATTATGTATTACAACTAATTTTATTTTTATTAAAATTTATCTGGACATTTCATATTATATTTCTGTTAAAAAAACTAAAGGGTGTTTGAGAATGCTGTTAAGTGTTCCAAAAACATGTTTTGAATTTTTTTTGATTTAATTGACTAATTATTTTTTAATTTTTATGAATTATTTTTCTTTTCAAATATACTTCTGAAAAAAATATCTATTTATCTGTATTTACCAAAAAATAGTTTTTAAAATTCAAAAAAGTTAAAAATACAATTTTTTTTTTCAAAAAACATTTTTTCCTAACACAATGCTAAATGAACCATAATAGTTGAAGACATAACTATTATTTAGTTACAAAATAAAGTTGAGGTACCTTTGTGTTACAAATAATTTTTCAGATACCGAATTGTTACAATTTACATAATTAGGGTACCTTTGTGTTATAAATAATTTTTTAAGTACTAAGTTGTTACGAGTTAGATAATAGAGGTACTTTTGTGTTACAAATAATATTTCAGGTACCGAGTTATTACGAGTTCTATAATTGGAAGACCGTAGGTGAAATTTATCCGGAATTAATGTATATGGAAAGTCAACACTGATTAGAACTACATGAGTATATATTTCAACTTTTAATAGGAATTAGGGTTAGACATCTAGGCTATCAATTAGTTCTTTTTGCTTTCATCTTCTGCACTTAAAGGAGAATTTTCTGCATATAGACCACATTATAGCAAACTTCACTTACATTTTAGAAGCCAATTCATCATTGAAGAGTGGTGGAGCTTAAAACTTTAGAGAATGGGGATCAACCATCAACAGAGCTAGAATTTTCCGATTTTCAGGGTGTCCGAGTTTCAATTTCTTTTTTTTTATATCTGTTGAAATATGTTTAGCTTAGGACTTGATATTAACATGATTATTGTAGTATCCATGCGAGGCTAAACTCTCGTTGGGTGCTCAGCTAGTTACTCCAACTATGTATGAATTCCATTTTATTTTCATGGAATGTATGAATGATTTCCTTTTTAGTTCAATTGTGCTTATTTAATTTCTAGTTTGATAATTGATTGACCACCAATTTTTAAATTAGTAATGAAAATCTTAGGATTTGATTATTTGAAACATTATTTGTAATCTAACCTAAAATTTAGACTGAACACTAGTTAAATAAAGGATCAAACTTAATCTGTTAGGAGGAAAATACAAGACTGGAAGATGCGAAACCCCCTACTTCATCTTATTGGTTTAATTCTTTAGAATTATTTTGCATTCTAGTTCTCTTAGTTATAGTTCCATTAATTCACTACTAGAGTTAATTCAAGTTTGGTTAAAGTATTTAGTTTTAATTCGTCGAGTACTTGGTATTGATAAATTAATTAGGAGTTAAGCTAGTGATCTCGTAGAAAAATTATCTCGATATTGTTTTGTCATATTACAATCGACTTGCATAAAGAAGCAAGGTCGCTATATCTTCTCCAAATTAAAGCTCGATTATACTAAGTGAAAGGTTCAAAGCCAAAAGGTGCCTTCACCTATTGCATAGCATTATACTAGCCGAAAATGCATTTACTTTTGGTTTGAATAAAATAATACAAATTTGTCTCTAAATTATACCTTATAATGCGAGTCACATTTTCAATTATAACTCAACATAAGCCTCTATAATTTAAAAACGGTGCAATGAAACTATTAAACTGTCACTTTGTTTGCATTGTTTAATCTCCCTCCATTGAGTTAATTTTATTCCACTTAAATGGCATCGCTTCAAATTTTTTTTACAACATAAAAACAACATCGTTTCATTTTCGATTTAAAATTCAAAATCCATAATATCTAAACAATGTGGTTTTAAGCATAAAAAATTTTAAAAAAATTATATAACATGAATCCTTGAAAACAGATATGCAACTATTTGCCAAAGTCTTCAGGAAATAATATAATTTCCACATCATTTTCATCGTCTTCCTCATCAAGCAAACTCAACAAAAACTTCTCTCATTCTGCACTCCAGGAACCAGTTTTATTCAATTCCCTCCATAAAACCACAGCAGAGATGACCTTATTGTGCATCTCCATCGACAATCCCAACATTACCGCCTCCCAGCACAAATTCCTAATCCAGAGCCCGCTTAAAATTTCAATTCATAACCAAACCCTCTCTACTAATGAAAACCTTTTCTTGTCTAAATCTCCATTCTATCCCCTCTAATTCACTAACATGTCTGACCCCAATACCCCTCTTTTTGCCCTCAACATTGGCCATGGCTCCATAATTTTCTTGGCCTATAAAGGCGAGAGGACCATCTCTACTATAGATATTATGGGTTAATTATATGATTTTTTAATTTTAAAATGACGTTTAAATATTATAGATTTTTAATTTTAAACCAAAATGAAATGACATTATTTTTAATATTGTAAAAAAAGAAATGGCCTTGTTTAAAGTGGGAGTGAGTCAGCACAATGGAGAGAGATTAACAGTGCAAACAGAGTGGAAGTTTAAGAATTTAATTGCGCCAGTTGTTGAACTACATGAGCATAATTGAGCATAGTTGAGGGCTTTACTTGTACTATGAGGTATATATGAGGAGCAAATATATATTTACTACCCTACCTTTTAGAAAAACCGCTCAAGATGTTGTTTACTCCAGTTTTTTCACTATAAGAAAATTGACTTTTAATCTGGAGAAAAACCATCATTAAAGGCTGAAATCCTGTTATTATAGACATTTAACGACTATAAAATTCCCCTCATGACCCATGGTTACAGGCTTCACGGGTAAAAGTAAATAATAACGTGGATAGGTCCCATGGTTATAAAGGATATAGTGAAGGTAAAGTACCGTCATTAAAAACTTTTTAGCGACGGTAAATCCCATCACTAATACCACTATTTCCTCTCACTATTTAAGAAATTCTCATTCATGTTTCCCCTTATTAAATCTATATTCACCTGCCAATAAATATTAACTTTTAGTGATAAAATCTCACCTCATTATATGTATAATTGCCCCTCATGGCATTTTTAAATTAATATTTTTTGTTTAGTAATTGATATTCACCCCTCATTATAGATAATTTTTCAATAAAATTTATAATCGTTGTATTTATAATCAATAAAAAGCTCTCTATATATAGACAACATTAATACTAAACACTAATAAAATTAATAATATCAAACAAATTTGTTTCATAACATAATATTTGATATTCAATCAACCAATATAACATAATTATAATTTTAGCAAAAATATGAGTACTCTCTATATGTATTATTCAAGATTTTCTTGATATAAAAACACATGTCTATATGGATCATTTGATATTTATTAAAAAATATTTCAAACTATTGATCCTTACTTGAACTTGTTTGAAATGACCTACAAGAAATTAAACAAAAAAAATTTAGTTGCACATAACAAAACTCAGTTTAAATTTATAAAATACATATTAAATAATTATATGCATGTAAAATTAATAAGAATTCTATTATACCTAGGCATCAGAAGCAAAAAAAAAAAAAGAAATGAAGTTCCTGCATCCTGTAATATTTAGAAGAGAAACAATTCACTAAGTGTTGAAATCTTAAGTATCACAAAGGTTAACACAATAAATGAACTATAAATACTTTGAAATCTAAACTAGAAGTATAATAAGTATTTCAAACAGTTGAAGAATGGCAGAGAAATCCCAAATTCCAATATAATTAAACACCAAATCCCATATAATTTCACCAACTAAAGAATGACAGGCAACATAGGACCATCCCATAAAACAATATTATGTGAAGCTCAACCTGGATAGACACGACTTATACATTTTGGTTGAATACATATTTCTAGCAATCCAAAGAATCCCCCAAACCATGATCAAAACATAGCAGAGTGGACACAGACTAAATCTTAGGACTTATGAGATTCTAATCAAAATTTGTACGCTCAGCCTAGATTGACAAAACCCAGAAAATAAAATAAACTTATTTAACAGATAATATAAAGGAAGCAACTCCAATTAGCAGCGATAATTGATCCTGGTCAATAAAGTAGAAGATAAAACAATAAAGTCTTACTTCAATAAAAAAAAAAAAAATCCTATTGTACATACATTTATGCAGATCATGGACATGAATCAAGATAAATACAGCAGCTAAAGTTTCAACCAAGAATATCAGTTCCCTCAATATATTTGCTTTATGATTGCAACCTAACCACTATAATTGCATCCAAAAGATGGAGGATCTCTCAAGGTAAATTGCAGATTTAATTTATACTCTAGGGCAAAAGGCTATGTATGCACTTTAGTGTTCTAATTGCCTTTGAATAAGTTCTCAAAGTGAAATTCGCTACTTCAGTACCTTTCTGATGCTCAGATTCATCTATCTCATAGCATATGTAATTCATCAAAAATCAAAACTCATATGATCATTAAACATGCACCATAATATGTAACTCTAAAATATGCTTAACATATAAAGTACATTCAAATGAGGATAACAGTGATTCAGTGAACATCCCAGAAAATGTTGCTTGAGCAATGAGCTATGACAATTACGGTGGTTAGGTTGCAATCATAAAGCAAATATATTGAGAGATCCTCTAACTTTAGGATGCAACTATAGGACCATAAACTCCTGCCAATTACAATTATGAGAGTAGAATAAGCACAAAGACAATATATCATTACCATTATTTTCAATCTATTATTTCAAGAGCAGTTATCTCATCACACATGGCAGTAAATCAAGGAAATTCAAAAACAAAATATGGCATCAAATGTGGCAATAACTTCGAGCAGTTATCTCATGAAATTGAAAAACAAAATATTCAAATTGAACTAACATATAGTTAATTAGTTATTTTCAATCAATTATTTGAAGAGCAGTTATCTCATCAAAACTCTTAAATTGTAGTATATAATTAACATACATGATGAAGATGATGAATTTTATGAAGATGAAAAAATCAATCAATGAAATAATTTTTGTCACCTAATAATTTTGAACTAAAAAAAATCAAAGCATGATTTCAGACCTGCTGAAGATCATTGGTAGTTGCTGTAGTTCCAACTGAAGTTTGTTCAGTGAAGCCATTTTCAATTCGATCTAACCTACTTTCAAGTCCATCCATGCGCATCTTGAAGTTACGATTTTTTTCTTCCTTCCCACAGAGCTTAGCCTGAAGCTCTTTGATGTAAGCAAACTTTGAATCACTAAAGGTTTTTCGCTTCACTCCACCTCCATAACCAAATGCATGATTGACATTGTGGCCCAAAGCATTTTATAATAACCTCAAAGTTTGAAAGTGATGGTTCATATTGAATAGTCTTCAAAATTTCATCCTATTAAGGTTTAATAAACTAAAAACCATTAGAAAATTATGGTGGTTAAAAAATTATGCTAGCACTTTAAGTAGTGATACTTTACGTAATTATCTTATAACTTTTTGATGCCTTAGTTCATTTTAATTTGTAGTTTATAACACTTTCAAAAGCTAAGTTGAAGAAAAAGACACCAATTAATACTAAAAAAAGTTTAAAGTTCAAATAAATCTATATTCTAACATAAACACTTAGATTATTACATTTACATTAATATGTCAATGTTCCAACATTGCAATAGTAACATAATTACAAACCAATGCAAGCTAACTTTTTGTTACAAAACCTTGTCACTCCGAGCAGTAATTAGAGCATATTATACTCAATGGTAGAGATGGAAAGCCGATTTCTATATCAGCTGTACCATAGATTATGAGTTGCACATTGGAAACAAAAGATTAGGTATAGTGTTGTAGCTAGATTCTAATAAACACAAAGGAACAAAGTAGCAGCCTGTGCATCCTTTACTCCTTAAAAGGGTAAACATAAAGAATAAGCTGAAAACAGAATTTATTATTGTTCCAGTTGAAAGTGAATACTGGTGCAGTATGGTTACTATGGTACGCACTAAGAATCTAAACATTTTATATCATATATTTTCCTTTGCCTTTATTTTATTTTTCAGTTGGAACTGTTGGCAGCTAGCAATTTGATTGGTGCAAATTTAAATAGAACTTCAGATCCTTATGCTATCATCACTTGTGGTTCAGAAAAAAGATTCAGGTCATTTGATTTCTTATTGTTCTCTATTTTCCAATATTTGGTAATAGTTGATGTAATTTAGAAAAATTGAAAGTTAGGCAGGATATTTTTGCAAGTTAGATTTTTCATGAAAATGCTCTTAGAAAGTTCCTTTTTATTGTTGGTTCATTTTTACAATAACTCTTAGGCTTCAGGGCATTTTATTATTTGAAAAGTATATTTGCATCCTATTTTATAACAATTAAAAAATCTTCTAACATAGCATTAGTTCAACAAGTTCTTGAAGTCTTTACAACACCTATACAATTAATTATTTAGCTTTGTTCATTAGAACTGACATTTAAGTGTTTTTTTTCTTAAAGCTAACAATTTGTAACACAACACGATTAAACGACACGGACTAAGACGGATATGGGTTTGAGCTTAACAGATATCAATCATAACCAACCATGTCAATACGATGAAGACACAAAAAAACCGTATCATAAACGGATTTTACCTACTTAACCTGTTAAGATACAATTAAACACAATTAACAATATATAAAAGATTTAATTATTTTAAACTCAAACTATATAAAATATTTAAATATATATTATAATATTTTAAATATTTATATAAAACAAATTTATAATATGTTATGTTAAAATTAATTGTATTAGTATATTTTATAAATAAATAAATATTGTAAATCTATTATTTTTATAATTTTATTAATATTCGTATATAATTGCGTCTCGTGTCATGTATGTATACACATATAGACATGTTTAGTTGACCATATCTAATAGTTTTGTGTTATTAAAGTGTACACAAGACACGACACGATTAGACACGACACAAATTGCCAACTCTACTTTTTCTCTTTCAATATTTGTGTTTTTTCTCTTCTTCTCCTTCTACTTCTCTCTCTTTATGTAATCTGTATGTTATTGTTGCTTTTCTTTAATTCTAATGCTTTCAAAAGTATATGCTATCAAATTCTTTTAAACCAATATTCCTTTCTATCAAATTTCTTTCAATTCTGTTTGTGTAAATCCATAAAGCACTTAAGCTTTGCCCAAGTGCTGGTAGCAGATTGCTCAGCCTGTCCTAGACTAGTTCATGTTCTCTTTAGACTTCGAGATGCACATGATCAGATGATTTCTAAAGTTAAAAGGCATAGATAGGGAAAAGCAACAAATTCTAGTGGGATGAGTATGAAGTTTAAGCTAAGTTTATGATTATGTGATTTTGCAAGCACATGATAAGCAGGGATACAAGAGTTAGTGGGATGCTAAGACGATGAAATTTATGTCAAGTTAGACTGGTGAATAGGCAAATATCCCGTTCATTTTTTTAATACAAAGACACTTACATTTACTTGATAACAAGGACATACAATTTTAAATAGAAACAGTATTAAATCCTAAATTGTCCAAAATACTTTCCATGCTTTAATACAGATTCATTCATTCTGGCTTAATTTATTTTACTTTATATCTGCCATAACTCAATAGTGCCTGGTTCAAGAAATCCAATGCGGGGAGAGGAGTTCAATTTTTCTGTTGATGAGCTCTCTGTCTAAGTAACTATCATGACTTTTCATAGTTTTATTATGAAATTGGTGATGTGAAAATGAGAATTTTGGATACTGGTTTGATCCTTGTTGCCGTATGAATTTATGAAAGATTTTTTTCCCTCTTACATTTCTCTATGAAATCTCTTTAGAATTAGTCATTCCCTTTGCTGGAATAGAATTTTCGGAAACTAAATTCAAAGCTAGGCTATTGATCTACAATAAACACTAAAGATCACTAGGTAGGTAAAACCCAAGTAAAAAATTAGATATTTATATGCAATTGAGGATCTAAAGCATTTGCTACTAAACTTTAAGCGTCCTAAATTCCTTCAAAATAACAGCAAATTAGAGAAGACAGATTTCTGATGTTCCTCTATATGTAATGTTTGCACTACTTGTGATGTAGGAAAACAAGCAAGGCTTGTATTTAGATTAGAATTTATGTATATTCTGGCAAGAGTGAATAAGGAATAGGTAAAAAGTAAAAACTCACGACCTTAATCTTGTCTGTGAATAACAGAAGAAACATATTATAGGCTCAAAAAAAAAAAAAAATCGAACAAACTTACCTGTACATTACATGGAAGATCTTCAATCTACAAGCTTCTTCAAACTCTCATCCTTACCCTCAGGATGGGTCTGGATACTCCACAATTTTGAGGGGTTACTCGAAATGAAGTTCAATATCTACCATTCAGAAACAAAATCAATACCCAGTTTAGACAACAATCATTCCATAATTATACTCGTTGCTTAGTGTGTTGTGTATAGCTTTTCCCTTTCATTAAGAAAAAACTTATACCTAAACGGAGAACTGAGATTGCCTTACTAAAACCTCTCATTACCAATGCTGAAAGACGTAGACTGTCGGTGGTGGTTGCCGGCTGCTCCTAAGATTTCCGAGAGATAACTGAGATTGGGATATCTCAGCCGGTGTTGTACCATTGGATGCGAGCCGATGGAGAGGAACGAACAACGGAGAAAACAGAGATTGGGAATGTTAGGTTTTCTTTTTTCTTTTTTTTAACTTTTTTTTCTTTGAAATCGGGAAAGGGTTATAAATATGGGATTGGGTTGGGTTTATTTAAATATTAGTTTTTTATTTTTAATAAAAAAAAATGAAATATTTTTTGCGGAAAAAAATTCCTTCTAAATTTTCAAGACCAATAATGAGGGTACGATTTAATTAATATAAAATTTAATCATTAAAAGATAAGCTTTTAGTTATGCAATTTTTCATCCTCACAAAAAAAATATATAAATTAGACATTTAATGGAGATTTTTCTTACGTTCATTAATTTTTCATTACTAACAATTGTTTTTCTTACAGTTTTTTGCTTGATTTTTAGTTATTTATTTTGATATAAAATCCACAATCTGATTTGGCTGCGTAAATTTACAACACATTACCTTTATCTTCCGTTGTTGAAAAATAAAAAATAATAAAAGAAAATGTAAAATCCCTTTTCTTATCCCACTCCCTTTATTATGGATACGTGAGCTAGTCACTTTCCTGTTTTTTGCAACTTAAAAATAGAATACGGTTAAACACAAATATTATTTTTTAGTAAGTTTGAGCAAAGTTTGATTTATAAGATACTCTTAGCTGAATATTAAAGATCTAGTGAATTATCCTGGTGCAGTGGAATATTTCGGCTCTTTTTAGTAAAATTAGCTGGTAATCCAGCTTCAAACTAATAATAATTTAAGTAATTTAATTAAAAGTGTCTATTAAAACTAGTTGAAAATATATCTAAAAAATGTAAAATGATATATTTATATTAATAAAATTGTTATACAAAATATATTTAAATGCATGAATTATAATATAAACATATTATATATTATAAAAATTATATTAAATATCTCATCATAATATAATAAGCACATCCACCTTCATTATCTAATATTTTATTATGATATATACATATTAAATAATTTAATAATTATATTATTATTTAATATGTCATTTGATAAAAAAAAAAGGGTATAAAGAAAAAAAACAATATAGTATGTCTAATCTGTTATAAGAATAGTGAAATAAATCACGAGCGAAAACCGTAGCCAAACCAAGGAGGATGATCAACTGAAAAGAAGTAACAAGAAAGTTAAACGAGATGTACAAGATGGGATTATGGACATGGATGGGAGTTGGCACTATGGAGGTTATTGAGAACATAAAGGACATGCAAGCACATTTAAGACCTTAATGCATTTGCATATTTCAAGGATACACTAATAGGGACAATTGTCCAAAAAACGGTTGACGAGGAGGATATTTCGGTTAAGGATTTGTTTAATGATGACTTTAAGAAGGAGGGATGCATAGGTTACCCTACTATTAGGGTTGCGAAGAATGAGAAAAGATGATTGAGAAAACCCTGGGTTAATACCTTGATCATCAAGTTATTGGGGAGATCAATAAGATACATCTTCATGCTCTACCATCTCAAAGCCTTATGGAAACCGTTTTTGCCTTTATCTTTGATTGTCATGAAGAATGAATTTTTCATTATGCGTTTTTCACTTAAGAGAGGATTATGATTATGCTCTCTATGGAGGCCCTAGATGATCCTTGATCATTATCCTACAATGAGACAATGGCATGCCAATTTTAATTCTGTAACTGCTACCATTGATAAGGTCGTAGTCTGGTTATGAATCCCCTGCCTCCCTATTGAGTACTACAATGGAGCTTTCCTTATGCATTTGGGCTTGAAGTTAGGCAGGCCAGTGAAAGTTGATGATGCAACTAGCGATGTGTCTATAGGTAAATTTGCTAGGATCTGTATTAAAGTGGAGCAAAGGAAACCACTGGACACAAAATTATGGCTCCATAAACGGACTAGATCAGTTGAATATGAGGGGATCAATTGAGTGTGTTTCTCGTGCAAAAAATATGGACATAGATTAGAAGCATGCCCTTTGTCTCAACTTCTTAACCCACCACCCAATCAGGATGAGCAGGAATAACAACTCGTGAGACAATCAGCTCTAATATGACCAATTTGGTCCTTGGATGCTTATGAAAAAAAAGACAAGGAATCGAAGGAATGTTGCTTATAAGGAGGCAGTTCAAGGAGTATCAGATGACTTGAAGAAGCAAATTAAGGCTAACATGAGCCAATATGGCATTCTCGCAAATAAGAATGACTTTAATTGTCTAGGTTTGGATGGGACTAATGACGATAGTAGGTACTCAACTGAAGGTATAAAAACTGGAAACATAGTAACTAAAGGGCATTAGCCCAATGTGCACGTGCAAATTGAGGGGAATATGAACCCACAAGGCTCTAGGCAACTTTCTAAAGGAAAAGATGTGTCCATTTCTTCGAACTCTAAAAGGAATGCCATATTAGGGACTAGTAACCAGGCAGCTGCTCATAATGAACATGTTATGGTAATTGGCAGTGATAAAGGGATGGAGTCTAAAGTATAGGTAGTGCATAGTAAGGTGAGAAGTGATAAAGGTATTCCTATTTCCAACTTCCAGCTGTGTTAAATCCATAATCGAGGCCTACAAAGGGACAAACCACCTAACTGAAGCATAAAAGCGAGAGGGATGGACCTTTTAGCTAATAATGACATGCTTTATACTGTGGACGATAGATCAAATGATGATACCTGGTTGACCAGGATGTTAAGGGTAATGGAGGCTAATGACCTTTTCCATAAGTAAGATGGATTTTGTTACTTTTTATTTACTCTTTTTTATCATATCTATGCTCTTCTATAACTGTTAGGGAGCGACTGCCACCACCTTTAGTTGCACTTTCAAGCATATCTTAAATTTGTATAAACCAATTCTTGTTGGTTTGCTAGAGCTAAGGATTAGTGGTAACCAAGCTACTCAATTTTGTCAGAGATCAGGTTTTTCTAAATGGTTACGAGTTAAGGCTGTTGGACACAGTGGAGGTATATGGATTTTATGGGATTACTTTAAACTTAAGATCCAACATCTCTACACAAACCCCTAATTTATTTTATGTGAGGTTCAGGATGGCACTACCCCTCTTTGGTACCTTTCAATTGTGTATGCTAACCCTTAGCCTTGTTTCAAGAAGCTTTTATAGTGGGATCTCGCTTTAAGCAACTATGATTTATCTAGCCCTTGGCTCTTAGTTGATTACTTTAATTCTGTTTGTTTATAGGATGAAATTTAAGGATCACTTCAGAACTTTTGCATGCAGTCATATATTTTCAATGATTGGATTTTTAACAATGATCCCATTGACATCAGTTTTTTAGGCACTAAATTTACTTGGTGTAGAGGGAACCACATAGCAACTCACAAAGGTGCAAGGTTGGGTCGGGCCCTTTGCACTGCTTATTGGAGGTTTATGTTTAATACTACTAGTGCCTAGCATCTCTTTAGGCACCATTATAATCACACTCTGCTGCTATTGACTTTGAAGTAGTTGAGAAACCAGCCTGCTTGCCGCCCATTCTGGTTCCTTGTTGCTTTATACTTATATCCAAGCTTTCATGATACTGTAAAATTGTATGCTCGCTAAATAGGGCATAGTTGAAACATATGAGTAAAAGAAACATGAAAGGTATTTTGGTAATTTAAAAGTAGGAATTATATATATATATATATATATATATATGAATTAGTTTTGGAAACATATGAGAGGTGTATTGGGGATATATACGAGGTATATGTGACATGATAAAAAGTATAAGAATTTGATTTAAGATGATACAATTGAGTTAATAGATGAAGGAAGGGCAAATGTATGATGTATTGGAGGTATATATGAGGTATATGTAATATATATTGGTCAATTTTGGCTTTAATTTGAAGAGAAGGATGAAAGAAATGAAAAAAATGTGAAAAATCAGGCTTTATGCATATGAACAAAGTGCTCATGGCTATAAAAATCGTGGTCAAAGGATAAATATTGACTTTTTAAGGCAGTTACTATAGTAGACATTCATGACCATGAAGGTTTTTGTTCATGGCCGTGAAAGTCTGGTATATACATTTTTTGCATGATCTTATCTTTATTTTTTACCATCTTTTCAACTCTCAAACAATAAGCACCGTTCATACACACCCACGAACCCTAAGAGAGTGATTCTTAATGGATTTTTTAGTAATTAAACACCAAGAGAGAAACTAAGATCAAAATGAGATTTAAGAGATTTACCAAGGAAGAAGATGAAGTTTGAGAGAGAAAGTATGGAAGTTGAGGGAGCTCGGGTCTTCCACCAAATCAACCTTATTATCTTCCTTCTTTGGGTAAGATTTCATATTTCCCCTTCTCTTTTAATAAGTTTATGGTTGATTGATGCAGGAGGTAAGTACACATATGCATCTTTAACTTGTTGTATGACATAAAGATGTAAAAGATGGTATGCTAAATGGAAATATGTATTAGATTAGTTAAGTCAAAGAGTTACATGTGATATATGGAGGAAAAGTACTAAGGTTAAGGTAAATTAAATAGTATGGTAATGGTATGAAAGTAAGGTTAATGAATAATGAATGATATTGATTAAGGTTAATGAAAGATGAATACGTTATATGTGATTGATGAAAATAGGATTCCACGAAAATTACAAAAGAAATGACCCTTGAGCTTGTATGAGATATATTAATTAAATAAATGATAAAAGTATGGCTAGCATTTTAGGCATGAACAATATCAATGGCAAGATATGTAAAATGAAATAAACGAAATATGGAACTTGAGTTCACTTATATGATTATTAGACTTAAAAAATGGTAAATTTGTATATATATTGTGAGGCCCCTCACCCAATTAGGTGTGAGTTAGGCTCAATATCTATACAAATAATTGATAATTAGTAGATATACAAGCTTCATGAAAGCATCAAAAGTGTGAAGAGAAAAGAATGGCTTTATGGAGGTAAGTCTCTTACTTGAGAACTTATGATTTGATGGGTTATATTTCTTTGTGGAACTTATATTCATAATGTTATACCACATGAATACATGATTGTTATTATAAAGATGTTAAGAAAGATAAATTGGGTATCTGTATATGTATAAAATGTCAAATAAGCATGATAAGGTCATATGCGGTGCTTCGAGTCAGTTGATTAATTACTAAGAATCAAGTTTATTTGTCTTAGGGAATATTGACCCCTATATTAGCATAGGAGTTAGCTGATGTTTTAGGTATTCCTCTTGTTCTCGATTTTGGCAAATACCTTGGTACATTGGCCTTGCATGGAAGAGTTACTTGTAGCACTTATAAGTACCTCATTTGCAATCTAAATGCTAAACTCACTAGTTAGAGATCCAAACATTTATCTCTAGTAGGTAGAGCTACCTGATGCAATCTATCTTATCTAGAATGCCTTATTATTCAATGCAAAAGGCTTAAATTCCTATAGGAGTGTGTAATGAAATGGATAAGATTTGTAGACGTTTCCTGTGGAATGGTGATTTCAATTCTCAACAACTGAGTTTGGTTAGATGGGATAATGTCTTGAAACCCAAACGACTAGGAGGTCTTGGCCTTAAAGATTTCTAAAAAATGAATCAAGCTTTCTTAGCAAAAGTGGTTTGGAATTTGCTAAACAATCTCGAGTTTTTGTAGTTGAATGTGCTTCGGAATAAATATCTACAAGGAAATGTATTCGACATTTCTAGTCATACAAGTAGTCATTCATCTGCGGTTTGGAAAGTTGTGTAATGTAATCTTGATTTTGTTGTTGTAGGTACCAAGCAAATGATTCGTAATAGCCATTTTACACAATTCTGGTTAGATTATTGGCTTTTGAATGAGCCATTAATTAATTTTGCTGCTATTACTCTACCATCAAGTGAAGAATTCAAATTGGATACGAATTATTAGATCTTCAGAGTGGGTTGGAAGTGAGTTGTTCTTGATTCTTTTCTACCGCAGCAGCTCACTTCTCAACTCTCATCTCATATTATTTATAAAGAAGACACGGCCGACAATAAAGATGTTTGGATGTATTCAAAATCTGGAGCTTTCACAATCAAATTGGCTTATGAAATGCTATATGGTATGGACTTCTCGAGAGAAAATGCCGTTTGGAAGGTTATTTGGAAATGCCCAATGCCTCAAAGAATTCAAACTTTCTTGCGGCTGCTTGCTCAAGAGAAGATCATGTGTAACTTTAAGAGATGTAAATGGAACTTCACCTCGAATCCATATTGTTCTTTCTATCGTGACAAAATTGAATCCTCGTTCCAAATCATGCAAGACTGTGTTAGAGCAATAAACGTTTAGCAGTATTGCTACCCTTCATCTTCTTGGAGACATGAACAAAACATGAATCTCAGTACCTAGCTTATGGTCAATCTGACGTGCAAGGAGCAAGATGGGTATCATGGGCGGTAGGACTATTTCTTTGCATGTGTCTTATAGTGGCTTTGGGGATGGCACAATGCAAGAGTTTTCAACCAGCATAGTGGTGATCTTAATTAGATATCATCGTTTCTTTGGTAATATGCTTTTCAGGTTGATCGTGCTTGGAATGCATCCAAACATTCCAAGGAAATCTAAGGAAATCCCTTTATGGCCTACAAGGAGCAGCTTATTAGTTGATTGCCTCCATCAGTGGGTTGGTTTAAACTTAATTTTGATGGTTGCTCAAAAGGAAATCTAGGGATAGCGGGTGATGAGGGAGTTTTTCAACACTCTTATGGAGATTAGGTTAATGGTTTTCTAGTTAATATCGATAATTATACAGCTATAGAAACTCAACTCTGGGCAGTTCTCGAGGGTCTCACTTTTGCTCGAGAGAAAGGCTATCATAAGTTAATAGTTGAACTGGATTCCTAGCTGGTTGTGCAATTGATTTCAAGTACTAAACCGTATGATGGACAATTTGTTAATTTGGTCATTGCTTGTAATAGTGTTGATTCCTTATATAATGTCAACCATATCTACAGGGAGGGTAATAAAGTTATGGATGGTCTTACTAATGAATTGTTGGGAGCTACTATAAGGGTTGCTGATGTAACAAATTTAATACTCATAAGTGCACGAGCCAATCGTAGAATGGCAAGCTCACTCCCAAGGTCGATCTCACAAGAAACGGTTCGGTTTAAATTCCTAATTACTTTAAATTGCCAATGGAAACGAATAAATGAACCTAAACACTCTAGTCACAATTTTATGATTTCAAGGTTAACTAACTAATCAAAAACAATTAAATAATTGAAAGTGATAAAAATAACTAAAATTCAATCAATGAGACCAATTAGGTGCTTGACAAGCATCCCTAGTTTGTAATCCCTTTCCCATTTCCCACTTAAGCACTATAAAATTTAATTATGTTAGCTTCACTTTAATCATTAATTACCAAAACTAATGATGCAATTAACATCCAAATCAATTTTTAGGTCAAGTTACAAATTGTTCGTCTAATAACAAAACCCTAACATGTTCCTTTCAATTCAAATGCAAGATGGTCATTCATACATCCAATTAAAAGTGATTAAGCATAATTGAAGATGTAAAGAATTAAACTTTATTCAATTAAAGGGAAAGTTATTACAACTTAGGTAGCTACCAAATACCTAACAAAAGAATTTAGCCAAACATGGCTATAAATATGATCAAGTTCATAAGAATGTTTGAACTAAACATGTTTACAGCAATAAAAATATTAAAATTGGAATTAAAAATCCCCTGAGACTTGTAAACTCAAAATCTTCTTGAACGGTTCGGTCGTCGCTGTCAAAAGACCCCAACTTTTGGTAGCAAGGTGTAGAAATTCCAAGATGAATAAGTATGGATTGCTGGAAACGAACCAAGGTGGCTTCCAAGGTCTCTTCCACCACCAAAGTCTTGAAAGTTTGAACCTAATCCCATAAAACGAAGAACACCCTAAAACTAATTGAAACTAACATTAAATATCTAGGTTTTTTAGTTGAATTCTATTGCATGAGGACTCTCTTTAAACCTTCCTAATTGAGTGTTGAATATCTCAGAACAAGCCCTAAGCTAATTAGAAATAGGATTCAGCAGATCGCGATCGTGCATATGTATTAGGGAGGTGCTCTAAAGGCAATCACCTTTAACACTTATTGTACAAACTTATTTTATATGAATAAAGACATTTTCATTAATTTGATATGTGAATTTATAGTGATCTTAAATCAATTAATGAAGTCCTTAATACATAACATAGTATGAAGAAAATCATGATGAGATCATGATAATGAAATTCATATCATGTGTAATTATATTGGTATCTAAATTATCCCTAGTCATAGGATTAATGAGATAATACATTATTAATCTGGATAGACTAGCACATATTGTACTCCTTTATTTGATCAAGCAGTAGATCTCATAAGTTGTGAGCATGAGCAGTTTAGAGTTAATATATGGATGCTTGCTATAAGTAGTCAAGTATATTGGATGATCTGCTATGAGACAATCATATGGATTATCTATTCAAATGTCAATGATTATTTCATCATAGCATTGGTGCAAGTATCCTTAGACTTGAAGTACTCAAGGATATCTTGAATGCTGGTAGTTTTCAATGACATATCAAATTGAGTAATGAGTCATAGTGACGAGATCTAATATCAATTGGATTGGGTGTGACGTAGTCAATCTAGTGGGAGCTGACACATAGTCCATACTCTGAATCGATTAGGGTATAGGATGATGAAAGGATAAATTGCACGAATATTGTCTATGGAAAGGTTCGTAGTTAAACTACTGATTTTTCGGTCAATTGTGGGTCATGATGTGTTGCTAGATACCGCTCATGACTTGCTCAAATTAATTGTTAATTTGAGTGGCCAATATAATCGGGAACTTAATAGATCACACACTTTAAATGTGTGAATGAGGAATAAAATGGTCTTGGATGTGATTCAAAATAATGAAAAAATTATTTGGGATTAGACCGTGATGGGATCATAGGAAAAATCCCTCGGGAGGGGTCATGGACCCGCATGGTCTTGCCAGCATGCTGGGCATGGCCAGTGCTACCGATTGCCCTTAATTAGGCAATTTTGTGTCAAATTGGCAAAATTACAAAATTGACCCCTAATTAGGGGTGTCAAAATGGGTCATCATACATGAACTCGACAGGCAAAACATGTAAAATTACTTGGTTAGTGTTGAGCTTATATGAGTTCATGTCATAAACGAGTCAACCTGTTTATGACATAGCTCAAATTGTGTCGTGTTACGGGTTGACATGCAAACCCGTTACAATCCGTTTTATTTTTTTCATGTTGTGTTGTGTCAATCCGACCCAATCCGTTTATAACACATGTAAATTTACTGAAATATCATGATTAATAGTGTGATTTTACAAAAAAATATCTAAATATCATTTTTGTATCATTTTATGTCGTGTTAAATGATCCAAAAAAATATAATTGTGTCATGTCGGATCGTATCATGTCGGATCGTATCGTGTCAAATGACCTAAAAAAGTATAATCGTGTCTTGTTCGTATCAGATTTTATGACTTAAATACGATCCAAAGTAAAACGTGTTACATGTCACCCACCAACTTGTTTTGACACCTCTACCCTTAACCCTATTTTGGAATTTTTCTTTAACCTATGATATTTGAGAAACACATATAAAAGGGTGTTTTCACACAGAAAAAAATCCCAACCGCTATAGAAAATCAATTGTTAATTTTTTAGATATTTTATCACATAAAATAATTATTTTTGCTAGCACAAAATAATTGTTCAAGGGTATTTTCCTAAGAGTTTTTCTTTTACTACCTTTGTATAGATCACCATTAGCTTGGATTGTTATAATTTGCGACAATTCGATAAGAAGAATAAGTGAAAATAAGCCAAGAAATTAAAGGTAAAATCTTCAAATCCTTTTTTTCGGTTAATTAATTTTGATGAAACAAGTTGTATCATTTGGTTCGGATTTTTGATTTTATTTTTCCGTTGTGTTATATGTATGAGATACATATCAAAAATCCAATACTGGTATCATAGCTCCCATGTATTCATCAAAATTAATTTTGATTGAGGATGAAATATGATTGCTCGGTTTTGCAATATTAATTCCATTAGTTTGAAATTTTGATTTTAATTTATAAAATTCAATTTTATTATTATTTTTTTCACTATAATATAATCATGTGATGATTCATAATGATTATAATGATTGAAAAATTGTTTGAATAAGATTCAAATATTAATTTTGGATTTATTGCAAAATTACCTAAAACTAGGTTTTATTGATCTAGTATTGTTTGCTTGATTTGTTTGATGGGGCTATATGAGATACACGTCAAAAATCCAATATTGGTATTATAGCTTCCTTGTATTCCACAAAATTAATTTTAATTGAGGATGAAATACGATTGCTCGGTTTTGACAATATTGATTCCATTAGTTTGAAAATTTTATTTTAATTTGTAAAATTTGATTTAATTATTATTATTTTCACTATAATCTGATTATGTGATGATTAATAATGATTATAATGATTGAAAAATAGTTTGAATAAGACTCAAATAAATAATTTCGGATTTATTGCAAAATGACCTAAAACTAGGTTTTATTGATTTAGTATTGTTTGTTTGATGGGGTTGGTGATAATATTTTTTTAATTTGATTATTAAAATATTATTTAGACATGATGGAAATGTGTTTAAGCCTCTAGAAGCGAAATTAATTAAAAATTGTTTTAATTATTTTCACAAATAAATTGTCATATCGGGGCTGTTTTAGCACATTCGGCGAGACTGTTTTATTTGAATTTTTTTTGCATACATTTATTATAGTTCTAGTACCTTCAAAATAATTTTATGTAATAATTATGATGTTAAATATATGCCAAAGTTATTTTGCTCAAATTTTAATTTCCAAATAAATTCTAGTTGTAATATGTGTCTGTTTGAGCGCTTTTTATGTCAGTTCGCTAATCTTAATATTTTGGCTTGTGCAAAGATTATTTTGAGCTAGCCTAAAGGTGCTTGGATTGGTGATATGAAATTCTGAAATTTTTTGGGAATTTTTTGAATTGATTTTGAATCAATTTAAGTTGAGCAATTGCAATTCTAGTGTGACTAGATAATAATGTGCATGTTAAAAATTAAATTATTTAATTTTAATATCATTATAATTTATTTTGAATGTGGATTAATTTTGAATTAATTCTGAAAATATGAAATTTAATTTAATGTGATTAAATATTAAAATCCATATTTAAATTGCATACAAAATAGAATTAGCCAAATCGATAAAAGTAGACAATTTTGATTTAAGTGTTAAAACTGGTTTTTCTAATTAGAATCAAAATGTCATTATCTAATTTACCTTTACCCAAAATAGAATTAGCCTAATGTGATTAAGCATGCATGTTTAATTTTATTTTTATAGTAAATTGGGCATGTATGTTCTTGCCTCTCCTTATTTCTCGTGTATTTCTCTTCTCCTCTCTTATCACTCCCCTCAAATGTAACTTGAAGTTTTTTTTTGAAAATATGTAATTAGATGACATAGGATTATGAAAGGTTGGAGATACAAAGGAGTAAGAAACAAGGAAGAGGTGCTATAAAGATGAAGAATTAGAAATAGGAATTTTGAATTTCTATTTTGGGTTGTAACTCATAAATACACCTAGGTGAGATCTAGTCAATCTCTCTTTGGCTCAAGGGATTGATACTAATATATCCATAATCATGCTATATAGTTAGTGTAACTATCTTTTATATATTCTTGTGATGAATGTATATATAAATGCATGCTAAAATAATATGATGAGACTTAATTAACAAAATCCCTCGATAAATAATAATTAAGTCTAACGCCTTCTATTAATATGAGGAAAACTAGAGTTTTTCTTGGTGTAGGGCTGTTGAGCACACTCAAGCCTGCTCTATAAGAATATATTCGAATAATTAAAATGTGATCTTATGATTAATGGGTTGGACGTAACCGGTTTCATTGATTTGTTGAGCACACTCAAGGTCAATGTGAATTGGAGGCGATGTTGGGTAAGTGTACATGAGATGTACACACTTCAAGAGTTGACAACCTAATGATTTGTGCACACATCAATCAGTTGATAGCACAATTCGGTACTTGCATGCGAGATGCAATTGGTATGGATTAGATACCTACCAATTTGACCTAAGAAGGCTTGTTAAGCACACTCAAGGTCATTCTTAAGTTGGAATTGGATACTAGGAGAATTTCCAATGGGTTCTCTTGAGTTCATAGTGAGGGCTATGGATTCGCAATAAAATAGCGACAGTCATAATACGTTTTATTAAAGACCTAATTTAATGCATTTATGTACATTCTCTAACATGATCAATTTTATATCTAGGTTGTTAGAATCATCATCATGTCTACAAGTGTGAATTTACAATCTTTGATGGAAACAAACAAATTGACTGGTGCCAATTTCCTAGATTGGCTTAGGAATTTGAGAATTGTTCTCAAATCCGAGAAAATAGGCTATGTCCTAATTTAATGCATTTATGTACATTCTCTAATATGATCTATTTTATATCTAGGTTGCTAGAATCATCATCATGTCTATAAGTGCGAATTTGCAATCTTTGATGGAAACAAACAAATTGACTGGTGCCAATTTCATAGATTGGCTTAGGAATTTGAGAATTGTTCCCAAATCCAAGAAAATAGGCTATATCTTAGATGAGCCATTTCCTGACCCCCCCTCCCCCCCGCTGCTGATGCTTTTGAAGAGGTTTAGAAGGCTTACAAGAAGCATTTCGATGATACTAAGATGGCAAGCTATATCATGCTTGCTACTATGTCATCTGAGTTGTAGAAGCAATATAAGGCTATGGATGTTAACACTATAGTCTATCATCTTAGGAAGCTCTTTGATGACCAAGCACGATCTGAAAGGTTTGAGATCTCAAAGCTGCTTTTCCACTTCAAGATGATTGAGGGGACATCTCTAGTGCAATATGCACTGAAGATGAATAGCTATATTGCAAGGTTGGCTACCTTAGGATTTGTAATGGACCATGAATTAAGTATAGACTTAATTCTTAGTGGTTGGACTAATAGTTAAGAGCATTTTGTTCTTAATTATAGGATGAACCATATTTCCACCTCTATTCCCGAGCTGATCAACATGCTCAAGATAGTTAAGCCATCTGTCAAGAAGGACAGCAAGGCTGTGATACTGGTAGACTTTTCAAGTTTTAAGATTAAGAGCAAGAAGAAGTTCACAAAGGCTAAGGGAGACATAACCAAGAAATAAGGCAAAAAGACTGCTTTAAAAGGGACTTGCTTCCATTGTGGCAAAGATGGCCATTGAAAAAGGAACTGCAAGGCCTATTTGGAGTCCTTGAAGAAGAAGACATCTGATGCCCCATCTACTTTAGGTATTTTTGTTATTGATGTTCATATTGTTTTTAGTAATGACATTTGGGTATTAGATAGTGGATGTGGTTCACATATATGCACTGATATACAGGGCTTAAGGAGTAGTAGATAGCTCAAGAGGGGAGAGTCAGACCTACATGTTCGCAATGGAGCAAGGGTTGCTGCCTTAGCTATAGGAACATATGTTTTGACTCTTCCGAGTGGGCTTGTAATAAAATTAGAAAATTGCTTTTATGTTCCAACATTGACTAAGAATATAATTTATGTTTCTAGTTTGAATAGAAGTGGATTTAATTTAATTATTAATAGCAATGGTTATTTTATTATATTAAATAATATTCTTTATGGTACTGGAACATTATGCAATGAAATTTACATTCTTGACATATCTAATTCTATTTATAATATTGATGAAAATAATAAAAGGATTAAAATGGATAAACCTAAACCATCATATTTATGGCACTGTCACCTTGGCCACATAAATGAGAGGCGCATGACTAGGCTATATAAGGATGGTAGCTTGGGGTCATTTAATTATGAATTATATGACACATGTGAATCATGTTTATTAGGCAAAATGACAAACTTACCCTTTAAGGGAAAGGGTACACGTGCTGATGAGCTATTAGACCTAATACATTTAGATGTATGTGGGCCGATGTCTGTGCATGCTAGAGGTGGTTATCCCTACTTCATTACATTTATTGATGACCATTCATGATTTGGGTATATGTATCTTATGAGATACAAGTCTGATGCATTTAAAAAGTTTAAAGAATTTAGACAGGAAGTGGAGAAACAAGTTGGCAAAAGTATTAAAGAACTTATATATGATGAAGGTGGTGAATACTTGAGTTAAGAGTTTCAGGTCTATCTTAGGGATAATGAGATTTTATCTTAGTGGACTCCACCTTTCACACCATAACACAATGGGGTGGCTGAAAGGAGAAACTGAACCTTACTAGATTTGGTGAGGTCTATGATGGGATTTGCATATGTCCCTAAGTCCTTTTAGGGATATGCACTAGAAATCGCCATTTATAAATTAAACAAGGTCCCTTCCAAGTCAGTTGACTTACACCATATGAGATGTGGAATAAGAAGAAATATGTCCTTTCTCATTTGAAAATATGAGGTTATCCAGTTTATATGAAGCGAACAATATCAGATAAGCTTGAGGCTAAATCTGCCTGATGTCTGTTTGTATGATATCTTAAAGAAATGATTGGATAACAATTCTACAATTCTTTATAACAAAAGATATTTGTTTCAAAGCATGCTAGCTTTTTGGAGAAAAAGTTTCTTCTTAAAGGAGCTAGTGGGAGCAAGGTTGAACTTAAAAAAGTTCAAGATGCTCTAACAGATATAGATCAACTGCTTGAACCCGAGCCTATTATTCATAAAGATGAAATAATAGCTACACCTTCAAATACATAAGTTCTTTCTAGTTCTAGTAGGATACATTTTGCTCTTGAGAGATATGGATTTCTCATAAGTGATCAGAACGATATTATGCTTATGGAAGATAATGAGTTTATTAGCTATGAAGAAGTTTTGAAAAGTTTAGAATATGATAAATGGCTAAAGGCCATGCAACCAAAGATGGATTCTATATATGAAAACCAGGTATAGACCTTGGTTGACCCATATGAAGGAATAAAGCCTATATGGTGCAAATGGGCCTTTAAGAAGAAGACCGACATGGAGGGAAATATGATTACCCATAAAGCTAGGCTAGTAGCTAACTTTTATCATTAAAGGTAAGGAGTTAACTATGACAAGACTTTTAGCCCAGTAGCTATGCTTAAATCCATAAGGATACTCCTGGCCATCGCTGCTCATTATGATTATGAAATATGGCAAATAGATGTGAAGACGATTTTTCTTAATAGAAACCTAATCGAGGATGTATTCATGACACAACCAAAGGGCATCTAAAGATGGCCAAAAGGTATGCAAGTTTCAAAAATCCATTTATGGATTAAAGCAAGCATCAAGGAGTTGGAACATCCAATTTGACGAGACAATCAAAGAGTTTGGTTTCTCACAAAATCTGGATGAACCTTATGTATATAAGAAGTTTAGTGGAAGTGCAATCATTTTCCTTATACCATATGTAGATGACATATTAATTATGAGAAACGATGTCTCAGCTCTTTAGTTTGTCAAGATTTGGCTATCCAAGAATTTCTCCACGAAAGACCTTAGAGATGCAACCTACATTTTGGGGATAAAGATCTATAGAGATAGATCTAAAAGGTTGTTTGGTCTCTCTCGGTCTACATATATAGATAAGATGCTAAAGAGGTTTAGCATGGATCAGACCAAGAAAGGATTTATCCCCATGACTCGTGGGATAACCCTTTCAAAATCTATGTGTCCAAAAACACAAGACGAGAGGAAACACATGAGTTTGATTCCATATGCTTCAAATATAGGATCAATCATGTATGTTATGATATGTACTAGACCCGATGTATCATATGCTCTGAGTGTTGCAAGCAGTTACCAGTCGGACCCCAGTGAGGGTCATTGGGTGGCTGTTAAGAATATCCTTAAGTACTTGAGAAGGATTAAGGATGTGTTCTTAGTTTATAGAGATAGAAATCTTGAGGTAAGTGGGTATACCGATACCAGCTTCCAAACTGATAGGGATGACTCACAATTCCAGTTAGATTAAATATTCACACTTAATAGTGGTGCAGTCAGTTAGAAAAGTTCCAAACAAGAAATGACTGTAGATTCTACGACTGAAATATAGTATATAGCAGCTTCCAAAGCAGCAAAGGAAGCAGTTTGGATAAAGAAGTTCATCACAAAGTTAGGAGTGGTTCCTAGTATTGTTGTCCCAATATAACTATATTGTGACAACAATGAAGCCATTGTACAAGCAAATGACCTACGCTACCATATGATTAGAGAAATCATAGGTAGAGGTGATGTAAAGATAGAAACAATGCCCACAGATCAGAATATTGTAGATCTTCTCATAAAGCCACTTCCCCAAAAGAAATATGACTTTCATGTACTCACCTATGGTATTAGATAAAAAGGCGATTGACTTTAGAGTAACTGGAAGTATGTTAGGGAGGTGCTCTAAAGGCAATCACCTTTAGCACTTGTTGTACAAACTTATTTTATACGAATAAAGGCATTTTCATTAATTCGATGTTCATTTGATATGTGAATTGATAGTGATCTTAAATCAATTAATGAAGTCCTTGATACATAACATAG
>CATIWF010106233.1:0-11611 GCA_949630135.1 Balakata baccata | reverse complement strand
TTTATTATATATGAGACATGTTATATTTTATGAAAATACTACGCAGGCCGGTTCGACCCCGGTTCAACCCCGGTTCAACCTTAAACCCGTGACCCGCTGGCTTTCCCGGTTCATTGACCGGGCCGGTTTTTACAACCTTGGTCCAAATTCATAAATAATTCAATCCAGCTAAAGTTATATTATATGGGATAATTATCTCTCACTTTTCTTATGCTTTTATTCCGACAAGGAAAGAAGCAATGGCTTATTTCGTAAATTAACGAAAATCGAAACCCATTTCTACTCAACTTCTCTCCTCTATCTACTCGCTCTTACACCATATTAAACTGCCACTGCCCTCTGTTACATTTGATAAAACCACCACAATGCGGCAGTCGATGGTTCGGGTTCTCTCTTTGCTGTTGCTACTCTCCGTCGCCGCCGCCACCCTTGCCGACGCCCACAACATCACGCGCTTACTAGCCAAGCACCCGGCTTTCTCCACCTTCAACCACTACCTTTCCGAAACTCACCTCGCCGCCGAGATCAACCGCCGCACAACCATCACCATTTGCGCTGTCGACAACACCGCTATGTCAGAACTGCTCGCCAAGCACCCTTCCATTTATACAATCAAGAACATTCTCTCCCTCCATGTCCTCTTAGATTACTTCGGAGCCAAGAAGCTTCACCAGATAACCAACGGCACGGCTCTGGCAGCCACTATGTTTCAGGCTACTGGATCGGCGCCGGGATCCTCAGGATTCGTTAACATCACTGATATAAAGGGAGGGAAGGTGGCATTGGGACCCCAGGATAACGGAGGAAGTCTGGATGTTCACTTTGTGAAATCAGTGGAGGAAGTGCCTTATAACATTTCGGTTATACAGATCAGTAAGGTTCTGCCGTCGAACGTCGCGGAGGCGCCGACGCCGGGACCTGGCCAGATGAACTTGACCGATATAATGTCAGCTCATGGGTGCAAGTTTTTCGCTGATACTTTGCTGGCTAATCCTGAAGCTTCGAACACATATCAGGTAATCCAATTAACCATGATTCATTTTCTAGCTGCTTACTTCTCTCTTCTTTTTGGTTATTGATTATTAGTTAACCTCTAAAATTAAAATTAATTTTACAATGATTAGTTGAATTACTGTTAATGTGATTGTGAATTTAACAATAATTTTAAAAAGTCAGAATCGGATTTATTAGAATTCTTAAGATCAGCAAAAACTTAATAGAATTATGAGAAATTTTTAGATAGTTCTAAACTAATCCAATTAAACGGTATTATGTGTGCAGATTCAATTATTTTACCCACATCAACCAATGTGAATAAAACAAGATGACTTACACTCTACCTTAGAATTTCTCTCGAAGTATGGTGTAGTTTACCCTTCTTTGTGAATATTGTTAGATAATGTTGGAATAGTGAGAAATAATGATTGAGAATGTGGGTATGGTGATTATTGAATGTTATCGCTTTTCAGGACAATATTGATGGAGGATTAACAGTGTTTTGCCCTCTGGATGATCCATTCAAAGCCTTTCTACCTAAATACAAGAACTTAACAGCTGCAGGCAAAGTGTCATTTCTTGAATTCTTTGGTGTGCCTATATATCAGTCGTTGTCTATGTTAAAATCCAACAACGGTGTCATGAACACTCTGGCTACTGATGGGGTAAACAAGTTTGATTTCACAGTGCAAAATGATGGTGAGGATGTGACATTGAAGACAAAGAGTGTCACAGCAAAAATAATTGGGACTTCGATAGATGAGCAACCGCTTGCTATATATACCATCGGTAAGGTCTTGTTGCCTAAGGAGTTGTTCAAGGCTGATGCACCAACCCCTGCTCCAGCACCTGCCCCAGAGATAGCAGCAGATGCACCGAAATCTAGTAAGAGTAAGGGCTCGACTGCAGCAGAGTCGCCATCAGACTCACCAGCGGATGCACCAGCTGACAACGCAGCAGATGTAGCAGCTGATGAAAATGGTGGTGTTAGATTTGATGATACAAGGATTGTTGCCATGTTATTAAGTTTGTGCTTAGGGATGCTATAAGTTTCTCTCAGTTTTCCTTTCACCAAAGTTTGTGAGGAATAAGTCAAGCCCTTGACAGGCTAAATTATTACTCATTGAGGATGTTTTTACTATTTTCTTTTTGTTTTCTCGTGTGTGGTATTTTTTAATTTCTTTGCATTCGACAGGAGGATTTTCAGAGGTTTGTGATTTGTAGTTTGATATAGATGCTGTAGATCCTATTGATACAGTGTTGTCACTGATCAGGAAGATTTTGGCAACATATAATTAGTGTGTGCAAATGTTAGTTCTTTGATTTGCTATGTAATTATGATATTTCATCACATATCCTGTGAAAGTTCACATGTACAAAGATACAAGTTGCATCATATTTAATTTTCAAATATGTGCTTCATTAATATCATTGGCAAAAATGGCTACTGCGCTTCTTTTATAGTTTCTAACCATGTATTAATTTGCCCCGGACAGATTCACTAATGGATTAAAACGTTCTATTCCAAGTTCTAACGGTGCTTTATAGTCAAAGTTTGACCTCGGATAGATCCACCAATGTATTAAAACAATCTATTCCAAGTTCTAAAGGTGCTTATAGTCAAAATTTGAACTTGAGATCTTGGTTAAGGAAGAAGTGACTTCTACAACCTCATTACTATCCCAGTTCATATTTTAGGCTAATCACTGTCAAACTTTCATTTGTTGCTTTACGCATAACTTAATTATGAAAATAACAAATTGTTGTCCTCTTAATTAAGAAATTAAAGAACCGCACAACCTTAAGCTTAAGCTTAAGCTTCAAGAATTATCACAACTCTAAAAGTCAAATATCTCCTCTCCTTTCGTGATTTTCTCTGAATTAGTAATGTTGGGAAATTCATAGTCTCTGTGCACAGATTACTGTGACAGAAAGAAGAACTAGTACCAAAAATAAATTCACGAGTTTGAGAAAGAGACAAAATGGTTGCTGAGAGATTTCATTAAAAAATGTGATTCAATTGCTACACCTCACATGCATTGAATTGCATATATAGGGATAAGTCATTATTCAAAAGGTCAAACTGTCGCTGGTTTGCTTAGATAAAGAGTCAAATAATGAAGGATCCAAGTCCAAGATAATCATCAGAAACCAAAGAATCGAAATGCTAAGTGGGCAGTTAAGAATGAAGCTCTTTCTGCTACTTGGCATCCAGTCCACTTGCATGCCCTTATTATTCAACTAAGAACAAACTTCAATGAAAAGCAAAGCTTTATTAGACAAATAAAAATCAGATACATTATGTACTGCTTTATAATGAAGCCTACAGCTGAACAGGAATAATAGTTTAACTAGTAGAAAACTGAAAAAGCAGCAGCATGGTGCCTGCAAGCAAGGATTTTATTAATGAAACATGGGATAAGTAAGCAATAAAAAGCCTAGAGTAGAACAGAAAAGGAGAATATTAATAATACAAGTGAAACGAAATAAAAGGGTGAAGAAGAGGAAGCAGAATAGTTCTCATAAGGCTGATAATAAGGATATGGAGGGGGATAAAGACAGCACTGAGCTGGAAACTCTGAGCAATTGCCTTGAAATGGAGGATACCCAGAAAATGGAGGCGGCGGCGGCCCATAGAACGGGTACTGATCGGGAATCGGTGGGGGTGGTGGAGCAAGAGGATGGCAAGGATACTGACACTTAATACTTGATGAAGGCAAGATTTCACTGGAAAGTTCTCTAGACTCTGTAAGCTCATGAAAGAAGAGTGAAAGCCAAAGTGCGAGAAGCAAAGCAAAATTTGGGGGCAACATATTTCACAATTGCGAAAAAAATTATCAGGAACTGGAAATATAGACAAGTACCGAGTTTAGAGAGTTGCAGATTTATAAACAAGCACAGAAAACAGAAAAGGAGAAATTATTAGATAGATCGGTCTTTTAAACCAATCCAATCATATAATGACATGTATTTAATTATTTTATTTTTTTTTATAAAAATAAAATAATTAAATACAAATCATTACATGATTGAATTGGTCTACAGATGACGTAGTAGATCCGATCTACCTACAAATTCTTCACAGAAAAATTTTATCTTATCTGATGTGCTTGGGATTCAGTGCCGCATGGCAGAACACTTGTCAAGTTTATATAGAGGTGGTCTACAAGGCTATAAGCTTAACATCTATATTTGCACAAATCCGCAGGAACAGACAAGTGATGATGCATCTTTATGATGTGTGTACCCACATTGATACATCATTATAGTGTTGCTATCCTACCATCAAGAAATATTTACCTAATATATAACATACTATGATTTGTGGTTAACCGACCAAAACTAAGTTAACCCAGTTCAATGGACAGGTTAAAATTTTTTAATTTTACCAATTTATGCTTAATGGACTTAGAGTTGAGAAAATGATCATGAACTGGTTTAACCGGTCCATGCCCACTTAAAATAACATCTGTGTACACGACGAAAAATTAATAGAAAGGTTAACCTATTTCCAACGACCTAGCTGATTGGTTTACTTGCTAGCATCGCTTAGGGTAAAGCCAGGTACAAAGTGTATGCAGCCTGGCAGTTATACCTACACGTTTCCATTTTAGTATCTTCACTTTCAGGATATGGTCTTTTTCGCATTAGTGTTGGACCTGTTGGTAACCATGGATTTTCAGACACATTTTTCAGGCATGTGCTCTTATTCAAATGTGCAAGAGCACCAGTTTTAACATCAATAAATGAAATAATATAGTAACACGGGAAATATGCAACAACATTAAAATGTTTTCTATTGGAGACAACTTGCCTACTTCAAATGTTGGATGTTTGCATATAGGTAACTCATATTGTCACTGAAAATTGATGCCATAGGTATTGGAGAAAATCCATCATAGTCTTTGTCCGCCTTTGCCTTGCATAACTCGATTATGTACTTGAAAAGGTCATGCTTTTGGGCGAAAGGTTGAGCTGCAAATTCCTCTATTGGCATCCACTGTCGAAAAAATTGACACTAATCAGCTTTTGCGTTCACTGTTATTAATCAAGAGTCTTCAAGAAAATACAAAACGGAACAAATAAGGAACAATATGTAGCGAAACATGTGGTATGATCATAGATTCAGAAATTACTGGCCCTATTTTGGAACTTTCGAGGATTATATAGTCCATAAATCAACTCTAATACAAGGCAAAGAGAAAAACACATTATCAACACCTTGGCCTAGTTGAGTACCATTAGGTCCATTACTGAAGCAGCCCTAATGGTGAGGGCTCATAAATCATAATGGTAATGTCACAGATATGGCAACTCTAGTGTTAAGGTCTGCATTTGTTCTCTTCCACGTTTGAAGTGTTGATTCATGAAAATCTTGAAGCATACGGACAACTTTTTGCATATTAGCTATCAGTTATTTCCTTGAAACTAGCATAGCAAAACTAGTGAGCATATTAAAGAACTGTATCCTTAATATGCAATGCCACATAATATTGCCTGGATTTACCTGCGCTGCATCAATCTCTAGTTCTTGCATCTGAATGTCAAAAGATAATGGGTGCAGCATGCAGAGGAAGAATAAATCTGACTTCCCAAAGAATGATTTGTGTATCTGCCTGTAAGTTTAATGCCATACAGAGATGTGAGAGAACATGTAAAAGCTACATGTGTAGAAGCAAAGTGAAAGTATTTAATGCATCATATGCATTATCAGGGTGTGCACATTTGTGAACTTTGTTGATAGCTTCTAGCAGTTTGGTAATAGGATTTGTTATCTAATAGAAGGATTTCACATAAAACTCATCAGGAATAGACAATTTGTATGACAAAAAGTCATGATATTACCTTCCCCAGAACTTGTGGAATTTACTTCCTGATTTGTGATATCTCATGCTGTGTAATATAACTCGTAACCAGTAATAATCAATGTAGTTTATGCTCTAAACTTGTTTTAGATGTGTTTCCATGTAAACTGACAGAACATTAAATGGTGTTGGCAATCATGCTCAAATATATACGAGGAAGATGAGCTCATGGTGTCTACAGGCCAGCTAAATAGAAGCATTGCTATTTTTTAGCCCATCTTACAAATGAACCTAAAAGTTTTTTTAAAAAAAAGGAAATTAATAAAAGGACAGGGGCATGTTCAAGTTGCTAATGACGACAAAACTTATCAGCCTGCCTGGGTGGTAAGATGTAATTGCGAAGCATGAAGATTTAATGTTGAATAATGAATTCTTACACACCTGAATCCTAAGATTTCCTGGAACTCTGTGTCAATCTGAGCAAGAAAACAAAGAGCGCTTAGAAAGAGATCTGATCTAAGATAAATTGGACACATGGGGAACATCTATCAGTTTATCACATTACATTTATAACTTACTCCTGTTTCTTCTTTTACTTCTCTAGTAGCTGCAACGAAGATATCCTCACCCTGGAGGAAGAACAAATGTAGAATGTTAATGAAGTGAACTGATTTGCTAAAAATTGAAGTCACTAAAGCCATATACCTCTTCAACAACTCCAGTGGGGATTTTCCAAACACCTGTGCCTTTAAATCGGCCACTCTTTTCCTGAACAACAAGTATCTAACAGCCAAGAAAGTTTTCTATTCAAGACCAGCAACATAAATATTTGAGTGTATTGGGAAAAATCATATCAAGCCATCACATACATTGCATTTTCAATATACTAGGCAAAACCTTGATGTCTAATTGGATACTCGCATGGCGACCATTTTCAAGGGCCGTTTCACATTTCTATTACAGAGTCCAAAATAGTTCATATTGTACTGGAATAGGAAACAAGTTTGAGAAATGAATGTAATAGATACATCAATGAATCTGGAACAGCTCTTAACTGAAAAATCCTTAAGAATCCCAAGTAAGTAGGAAAAGAAAAAGAGAATCTCTTTGCACTTCCAAGCATTTAATAGAGAAGTGACACCAAATATGCCTTCTTCACGAGAAATACTGAGTAGAAGGATTCCATATTTTAATTTAGGAAAAAAAAAACAGAGGAGGTGGGTTAACTAATAGGACTCCAAATTTTCAACAAGAGGAACACTGATTAATGCATCACTTTTATGATAATAGAAATTATAAAAGCAATATTAAATTGAAAAAAAAAATTAATCAGAGCAACTGAACAAGCATAAATAGCAGAAGAGGTGATGGAAGATGTAGGAAAATACCTCTCTTTTACCATTTAAGACAATACCACCAACACCAACTCTATGTGAAGCATTTGCAGGAATGGTGCTTGCAGTTTCAGGAATCCAGTAAACAAGCATGAGGTAACTTGGCTCAGCATGATGATAGTAGAACCCTTCCTGTCACCATTACAACAGACATACCAAGTGAAGTCAAATTCTTCCTTTTTCCTGTTTTAGATAAGTAGCAGAAAGTGTTTGCCGAATTAATGAATGTAACATGTGAGAGCAAATAATCATCAATATACACTTGGGATGCCTTTTTCCTTTTGGTTGAAACAAACAACAGAAACAAAATACCAAAATTCTGTGCTCAGTATTACTTTATACAACTTGGGACTTGAAACTTGAAAGTGCCAAAAGTAGATTGAACGGTAACTTCTGAGGACCGCAAATCTTTTTATTATTATTATATTTTTTGAACTGAAAATATTGTGAAGAGGCCTCCAAAACCAAGGACTGATCTATACATCATATCACTTCAAGTCCTCATAATTGAACTTTGCTTGCTGGCCTACCAACATAATAGGACTATTAATTCTTTTTCAGCTTTTAATGCATAAACTGGAAATTATGAAGAATATATATATTTTTTTCTTTTCTGAAGTCAATCCTTCCTCTCCAGTTTCTATCACCAGATGGGAAGAGTATCAATAATTTTCACCAGGGAAGTGAAAAAAACAAGTGCAATCTGGGTTTTAATTGATTATATAACAGATTGTAAGAGATCCCAAATCTTTTGGAGAATATTGCAATCCTAGATAGGCAGAATGTCCATCGAAAATCCCATGATGAACCAAGTTTAAGTGTATAATAACAAAGAGAATAATGGATGATTAAACGAGAAATACCCTTCTCTATATTCACCACTATATTTCATTGTAGCTGAGTAATTACCTTCACTGCTGTTTCAACAAGATTCACAAGTTCAATTGGCAACTTAATCCAAACTCCCCTCTTCCCCTGCAAAAATAAACTAAATTTTATTCAATAAAAGGCTAAAGGTGCAAATTAGCCCATAAACTATACCCTAGGAGCAAGTCACCCCCTCAACTTTGACTCAGTGTAAATAAGCCCTCGAACTTTATACTCGGTGCAATTAGGCCCCTTAGAGCATTCTCAATAGTCTCTCTATTTCACTATTTACCTAAATTTATGAAGTTTTATGTCTTCCAACAGTCTCCCTATCTCACTCCTTAAAATTTACATTATCCCTCCTCATATTTAAGAGTCAGTAAGAGTTTTTAAGTAATATTTTATTATTTCTCTTTCCTCTTTTTTGTTCCTTTCTCTCTCTTCATTTTCTTTCTAGAAGTTTTATTAATAAAAAATTAAAATAAAGAGTGAGTTAAGGAGTATTATTAGAGTGCACACAATTTTTAAGACAAACCAAAATAGGAAGTGAGATACGGAGCATTGTTGGGGATGCTCTTACATGTTAGGCTCTTAAACCAAAACCATGAGTCAACTCGATCTAGCGAGAGGTGACTCGTTCCATAGGGTATAATTCAAAGGTTAATTTGCACTGAGTTTAAAATTCGAAAACTTATTTGCATTGAGTCAAAGTTGAAAAGGTGACTCATACTATATGATATAATTTATGGGCTAATTTGCACCTTTGGCCTTAGTAAAATGATGAGATAGACCTATAAAATTTAGTTATTTGACTAAACAAAAACAGATATATCCAGTTTTATCATATGCACTAGCTCATAAAAATTCTTGAAGTTTCAGAAGAATATTAAGCACCTGTTGCCTCCACGCTGATATTGAAGACCTGAGCATGGTAAGAAAGATGTGGGGTTCCATGGGCTCCTTCAAATCCACAATTACTCCTCCAAAATCATCATTAGATGCAGGAAGCATTTTCATATAATTAAAACCATTTTCAACTGGTATAGAGTCTCCTGAAACTGACAAAGACTGTACCATTGTTTTCATCACAAATACTGTCTTCAATTCCTGCAAAAGAACACCAAAAACAGAAAACAGAAAATAAAAAGAAATTGTTCCCCAAAAACTAGTTTTTACACTCTCGTGTATATTCTAATGAAGTGGAAATTACTTGTTCAAATTGGCTGCAAAACAACTTTCCCCTATTAAGAAAAATGAACGCACTAAGTTTGAACCGGGAATGCAATTTTCCCAAGTTGAGATTTCAGAACACCCCAGTACAAAAAGAAAAAAAGAATTCAATAAAGAGGCATAAAAGCAACAATATAGAATCAATAATTACAAAAAATCCAATAAGAAACTAGTTCAAGATCAAAATCGAGCAAAATGCGGGCGACTAATTAAAGGAAAAAAATTAAGTATATATAGAACAAATTATATAGAGAACACACAAGCTACTAGTCAATCGGCAATCTGCAATTCAAACAGAAATCAAGGAGACGAGGAGAAGAAAATAGGTTTAAAAGCAGAGATTGGGATCGGAATCATAAGCATCTAATTGACTCTTTGGAATCTTGCTCGTAATTTGAAATGAGTATGGTAGCTATTTATAGTGATTCAGTACTGATGCGGGAAAAACTGCTAGGTTCTGTTTGGACAGTGTGATTTTAGATTTTATAAAATTATAAATTATAAAATGTATGAATTCTACAAATTTTATTATGGTTATAAAATTTATTTATTAGTGATATAATTGTCGTAATATTTATATTTAATTTAATAGCTATAATTTTTTAGTTTAATAATTAATAATTTAATTTATTTTTTATTAATTATTAAATATTAATTAAATATGTACAATCAATTTATTATATAATTAAAAATTTTAAAAATAAAATTAATTATTTTAAAAATTGAAAAATAATAAAAAAATTATTATATATTAAAAAGATTAATTATTTCATCTATTTAAATAACTCTAAAAAAATTCTAGATCAATTTTTAAGCTCCTAATCCTAACTCTCCCGTCTCCACAACGGCTCCTCTTTCTCTACCCAAGTTGTCCTCTTCATCTCCGGTGATAGCAATCGATGCCGGCCCCCGCTCGAGTTGTGAGGTAATAGTCGATATCCTCTTTCCTCTTCTCTTTGCTCGAGTTGAGAGGCTTGTATTTTTTTTAGTTTAATAAATTGCATATCCTTCTCTATTATGATTTTGTTTTCATACGATTGATACCATAGTTGTGTTTTCTCTCTAAGATACTACCTTATTGGGTTTTTTTCATGGTCATGCAAGCAATTTTGGACCTTTCGTATTTGGGAGTTAATGTATTCTAGAATGACCGTCTCAAGTTGATGCACCAAAAATCCTGTGCTCTGAATATCCAACCCACCAAGTATTCTCACCAAATCAGCTACTAGATCTTCTTTTTGCATCTTCAGAGTTCCTAACAGCTTCATTGAGATCAACGATAAATCATACCAACCTCACAATCTCTATAGTAATCAAAGCTAAAAATGATGATCATATCTTCTTCACTATGCAATGGATTACCTCTTTCTTTTATAGGAATCTGCTTAGACTTGATAATAAAATCCTGTGCTTTACTCTTGAACGTTTATTTGATCTATCAAGAATGCCTCAAGAAGAGGGATCAGAGGAATGTCCATCACTGTCTTCTCTTGCTATAAATTTCTTCAACTATGCTTTACATTGGCCTGATGGAATGATTACTTGTCAAAGTAATCTTACAGGCAGACATCTTCTTGATTTAGTTCGATCAAGTTACATTAAATTTGATCAAACCCAACAAAGGAATGATGATGATAAGACACTTACAGAGGATTCTATTTATAAATGATGGATTATTATTTATTGCACACTTCAGTAGCTGCTGCTCAACATTCCAAACTAAGCACATACTATTGAACTAACCTTTACCAATGATTAGCCAAGCTCTTCTCTGATGATGGGCTGAAAAGGGACTGAATATTCAACCTGAAATGTGATAGGCAAAAGTCATGCAAGAGATGTAGATCCAAACTTTGTCTTGAATTTTCATAGAGTACCTCAAATATTTTTGCAATATTGAATTTTCATAGAGTATCTAATACAATATTAGGGTGAATCAAAGTTGCTCACCAGTTTCTAGCAGACTAAACATTTGAGATAACATTATTATTGCAAAAATATCCATCCATGGAGTCACCCTCTTGTCATTAAGAAATGATGATACTTGGTCCCTCTATTTTGCTTAACTTGATGCATCTAGCATTTCCCATTTGTGCAATTATCTTTGATTAAGTTTAAATGTTTATGGCCTATGGTATAGTCACTTGTATTACCTTTAGAATATACTGATATTAGTCGCCATGATAGATATTGAACTTCCGCATGAACAACTTGTTATTTTAAGTATAATAATTTGCAAACATTAAACATTATTATCTTTCACTGGACTATTTTGCTTTATGTTTGTTTTACTCATACAGGGAACTTATGATTATGTTT
>CATIWF010106219.1:0-27089 GCA_949630135.1 Balakata baccata | reverse complement strand
CAAGCTATTGGTTGCAAATGGGTGTTCACAGTTAAGGTGAATCCTGATGGGTCCGTTGCTCGCTTAAAGGCCCGTCTTGTTGCTAAAGGCTATGCTCAGACCTATGGAGTGGATTATTCTGACACTTTTTCTCCAGTTGCTAAACTAACATCTGTCATATTGTTTATTTCTATGGCAACTACTCATAATTGGCCTTTGTATCAACTTGATATCAAGAATGCTTTTCTCCATGGTGATCTCCATGAGAAAGTTTATCTGGAGCAACCTCCAGGATTTGTTGCTCAGGGGGAGTCTGGAAAAGTTTGTCGTCTTCACAAATCTTTGTATGGCTTAAAAAAGAGTCCTCGAGCTTGGTTTGTCTAGTTTAGTCAGGTAGTTGAGAAGTTTGGGATGCAGAAGTGTAAGTCTGACCATTCAGTCTTTTACTGACAGTCTGAAGCTGAGGTTATTTTGCTAGTTGTGTATGTTGATGACATTGTTATTACTGGAAGCGATAGTGTAGGAATCTCCTCTCTAAAGTCTTTTCTTCATACTCAATTTCACACTAAAGACTTAGGGATGCTAAAATATTTTTTAGGTGTTGAAGTAACAAGGAGTAAGAAAGGTATTTTCCTATCTCAGCGGAAATATGTGCTTGACTTGTTATCTGAAACAGGAAAATTGGGGGCAAAGCCATCAAGTACTCCGATGGTTCCTAATGTGCAACTTACAAAGGATGATGAACTATTTGAAGATCCTGAGAAGTATAGAAGATTGGTTGGGAAGTTGAATTATCTCACTGTGACTCGTCCGGATATTGCATATTCGGTTAGTATTGTGAGTCAATTTATGTCGTCACCAACAGTTCATCACTGGACAGCTTTAGAACAAATTTTGTGTTACTTGAAAGGGGCCCCTGGACGTGGTATCTTGTATGTGAATCATGTACACACTTATATTGAGTGCTTCTCAGATGCCGATTGAGCAGGTTCAAAGATAGATAGAAGATCTACATCAGGTTATTGTGTCTTTGTTGGAGGAAATTTGGTTTCATGGAAGAGTAAAAAGCAAAATGTTGTATCACACTCAAGTGCTGAATCAGAATATCGGGCCATGGCACAATCTGTATGTGAGATTATGTGGATATGTCAACTCTTGACTGAGGTGGGTCTCAAGATTACGGTACTAGCAAAGTTGTGGTGTGATAAACAAGCCGCTCTTCATATTGCTTCTAATCCCGTTTTCCACGAACGAACAAAACATATTGAGATTGACTGCCACTTCGTTCAGGAGAAACTACAACAATGTTTGATTTCCATAGGATATGTAAAGACAGGAGAACAATTGAGAGATCTCTTCACTAAATCTTTAAATGGGGCTCGAGTTGATTATCTTTGTAACAAGCTGGACATGATTAATATCTATGCTTCAGTTTGAGGGGGAGAGTTATATAATATAATATCCTAATTAGATAAATTCCTAATTAGTGGTAGTAAATATCCTAAGTAGATAGTCCTCTAATTAGTGGTTGTAAATGTATCAATTAGTATAGTATCCTAATTAGTATAGTTGCCTTATTAGCATTCTATCTTTGTATATAAATATGTAAAGCCTGTAGCAATAAAAATATGAAATACATTCTCATGTTTTTGTTTTTACAGTAAATATTATATTTTTTAGAAAATTTTACCTAGACCCGCTTGAATTCCGGTTGAATTTTTAACACTTAACTCTATGTCTTTTATTTTTTTAATTATTTTATTATGCCATATTTCTTCCGTGTCCTAATTTTTTAGATTTTGCCATATTCTCGTATCTCACCGTATTGTATCCCTATGACCGTATCTGTGTCTATACTTCTTAGGTTGCATCACTGTGCCAATATTTAAGCCTCAGAACTGAACCTGGCTCAGCTTAATTTTATGATTGCGAAGACTGGTCGTTATGGATAAATGGCAGTAACAATTAGCCTTTTTAGTGGTTTCTCCGTTGCAACTTCATGTTGCTGGCTTTTTGTAGCTAAGAAGGGATTCTGTTCTGTGGACTAAAGATCAAGCTAAATGAAATATGAATTTTGTTGGCATATTCCGGTTGAAGCTGCAAAAGGTTGAATTAGGTTTTGTTACTGCAGATTTTCATTTTTTTCCTGTTCACGTATAAAGTTATTATATGCGTGTAAATTTAAATTCCCTTACCTGCTTTCTGTGAGGAGAATAATGGAATATGAACCAGGTTCTCCAACTATTTGTATTAAAATTAAAGGTAAGGAAAACGTCTGTGTTGTCACCAAACCTCGAATGGTTCTCAGATGATGCCTTTAACTTTGTTCTTTTATAAATTTACATCAATTTTTAATTACTTTTATTATTGATTTCATTATTAGGTTATCTTCTCAAGGATAAAATAAATTTATTTCCTATGGAGGATTGCTGTTCAAAAATAAAAGAAAAGGCAGAGAGTAAGCTTGTTCTGAAGCTACTTTTGTTTAAAGAAATTCTATAGGTTAGTGCTGAGATGTGAGCATCCGAAGATGTGGAGCTCTATTATTTCCCTCAATGATTTTAAGTGGCAGAGTCAAAATTTATATACTAAACTTTTAATATTTTTAGGAGACAAATCTTAAAAAAATAGTATAAATTTATATATTATTACATACATTTAAAAAAAATGAAGGTGATGTGATTGTCTACCCTTAATTGAATGTGACTCCGTCATTGATGACTTTACTAGACGGAAATATATTCCCACTAGCCCAGAATGGGAGAAAAAGTTTGTGCATATGACGACTAACAAGAACACTCATATTCACACAGAATAAGAATGCAATGCTTTGCTAAAATTTTTCTACTTTTCCTCTTAAGGATAGTTTCATGCTCTAACTATATGTTTTCTTAAAAATAATAAAAACATATTAAGCAGCAGATTATCTTCCCAGGAAAAAAGGAAAAAGAAGTAGCATTCAAGCAAGTTCCAATGAGAGTGAAAAATAAATTGAGCATTTCACTGCAGCTTCTCCTGATGGTTCTTGTATACAAAAGCATGTGTGTATACAGTAGCGATCTTGAAGTTGTGCTGAAACTGAAATTCTCCTTCATAGGTCCGAACAGGTCGGCACTTGAGGATTGGGAGCCTTCATCAGTTTCTCATTCTGCTCATTGCTCCTTCTCTGGTGTTACATGTGATAATGACTCGAACGTAGTATCTCTAAACCTGTCCACTCTTCCTCTCTTTGGTTCAATTCCTCCAGAGATCGGGCTCTTGAACACGCTCCATAACCTCACCTTGGCTGCTGATAATCTCACCGGGAAGCTGCCTTTAGAGATAGGCAAGCTCACCTCTTTAAAGATTCTTAACCTATCCAATAATTTCTTTACAGGAATTTTCCTGGGGAGATCACTTCCGCCATGGCTCAGCTTGAGGTGCTCGACATCTACAACAACTTCTCAGGTCCTCTTCCAATTGAGCTTGCAAACCTGAAAAATCTTAAGCATCTTCATCTCGGTGGGAATTACTTTTCTGGGAAGATACCAGAAATATACTCTGAGATTCAGAGCTTGGAGTATTTTGCTTGCAATGGCAATGGACTTTCTGGCACAATTCCAGCAAGTTTAGCTCGTGTGAAAAATCTGAAGAAAATGTACCTTATTATAACTCATACGAAGGAGGTATACCGCCTGAGTTTGGATCAATGACTTCGCTTGAAGTTCTTGATATGGCAAATTGTAACCTCTCTGGTGAGATACCTGCAAGTACAGGCCAGTTGAAGCATCTACATGCCTTGTTTCTCCAAATGAACTCACTCTCCGGAGCTATTCAACATGAGCTCTCTGGTCTTCATAGCTTGAACACTCTTGATCTCTCTGTCAACCGGCTCACTAGAGAGATACCTATGAGCTTCTGCAAGTTGAAGATATCATATTAATGCATTTGTTCAAGAACAATCTGTTTGGTCCAATACCCAAGTGTATAGGTGATTTACCAAATCTTAAGGTGCTTCATATATGGGAAAATGACTTCACCTCTGAGCTTCCGGAGAATCTAGGTCAGAATGAGAAGCTTATATTGCTCGATGTTTCTTACAATCGTCTCACTGGACCTATTCCTCGGGATTTATGCAAAGGAGGAAAGCTAAAGGAGTTAATTATGATGAATAATTTCTTGTCTGGACCAATTCCCGAGGAACTCGGTGACTGCAAGTCATTGGAGAGAGTACAGATCACAAATAACAGCCTCAATGGAACCATCCCACCTGGAATCTTTAATTTGCCGGTGGTGGAAATTGTTGAGTTGAACTTTAACACTTTCTCTGGGGAGCTTCCTCCAAGTATGTCTGGCAATGCACTCGAACAACTGTTACTAACCAGCAACAAAATTACATGAAGAATCCCTGCTGCCATTGCTAACTTGCATAACTTAAAGACACTTTCACTTGACAAGAACATATTTTACGGTGAAATGCCCAATGAAATATTTGATCTCAAGTTCCTTTCAGGAATCAATGCTAGTATCAACAAGCTCACCGGTGAGATTCCACCTTCCATTTCTAGTTGCACTTCACTGACATCTATTGATTTTAGTCAAAACAGCCTCAATGGTGAGATTCCGAGTGGAATTGCTGCACTGGAGAATCTTGCAGTACTAAATCTTTCGAATAACAACCTCGATGGCCAAGTAACAAGTGAAATTCAATACATGTCAAGCCTTATAAAGCTTGATCTCTCCAACAATAATCTATCAGGCAAAGTTCCAGCTCGAGGGCAGCTTCTGATATTCGATGATACTTCATTTTCCGGAAATCCTCTTCTCTGCCCTCCCCGCAACATTTCCTGCCAGTCTCAAGCTTCCAGCTCTGATGGCCACAAGATCATGCCTACCATATGGAAGCTTAGAGTTGTGATACTTGTACTATTTATCCCTGTGATATAATATTCTCTATTCATGGAGAAGAACTGCAATTCTAGTTAAACTTTTTTCCCCCGTTCTTTTCAAATTAAGTTGATGGTTACGTGTTCCTTAAGAAGAAGAAGTAGAAAAACAAGTAAAGCAACCAAGTAAAAATGAACATTGCGACGTCTTCTTCAAGAAGAAGAAAAACAAATAATAGAAACCTAGTAGAAAATAAGAATCTCACTTAAGTTTCTTTTGATTCTTCTTACAATGAAACTAGCTGTGCTCTCAATCGTCGAATTCTTCTTTTGATCATTGCTCCTCTGGAGTTATATGCCATGGGGACTCGGAGGTGGCATCTCCAACGTGTCCTTGCTTTATCTCTATGCTGAGACTTGGCCCTTGAATAAGCTCGAAAACCTTACCTTGAGTTCTAGTCATTTCGTCAGCGGATTGCCATTGGAGAAGTGGAAGCTCACTTCTTTGAAGATGCTTTCCATCTCCAATAATGTTGTAGCAGGCAATTTTCCTGGAAAGATCACTAGTGGCATGAATCAGCTTCAAGTCCTGGACATCTACAAGTTCTTCTCAGGTTCACTACCAACTGAGATTGCATACTTGAAAAATCTTAAGCACTTTTATCTCGGAGAAAACTCTTTTCTTTTTCTTTTTTTGGCAAGATATCTGAATCATACTCTAAGATTCAGACCTTTGATCATTTTGTTTGCAAATGGTAATAGGTGTCAAAACAGGCTGGCAGGTCGTGTTCGTGTCGTATCAACCCACTCTAGTGACATGATTAGGGTCAATACGAATATGATTCATTTATTAATCGGGTTGATACGAACACGACATGAAAATTAAACGGGCAAAACAAGTAACCTAATTAGAGGCATACTAGATATCAACAAGCTCACTGGACTAAATTTTGTGGATTGACTTAGAAAGTTGAGAATTGTTCTCAAATTTGAGCAAATTGAGTATGTCATTGATACTCACATTCCTAGTCTACCTAATAAAAATAAAATTTAGTGACTATAAATGAAATTAACCAACACATTTTTAAATACATTGAGTCTAACACATCACTTATAATTTAATTTAATTTCATAATAACACACATTTAATTGTTTTAGTATGGAAAAAAGTTATCCAAATAAAGTTAAATAAAATAAGAAGTGGCATTCATTACTTATGCAACTGTATTATCTTCATAACCTTGGCTCTTGTGTTGGCTATTTGGCCACGTTCTTGCTGCCTGACAGAAGTGCTACATAATCCGAGGCTTAACACTACTTGAATACTATTACTTAGTTTTAGACCAGAACTAGAAAGATATTAGGGATACGACTACTATTGCAGCCTAACAGTAAATAACTCGGCACCTACATAATAATATTATACCAATGTTATGCGTCTATTATATAGATAATTCGGCGCGTTCATGCCCAACAATGATGATTAAAAGATTGGTTGAAATTGAAATGCAAAGCTGGCATTATATATATATTTGTAAACCTTGAACTCCTCCCAATAGAAAGCAATAATATCACTAGGCACACTTTTCCAATCATGTTCATTCTCATGAAAATTAAGCAAAAAACTCTTGCTCATGGTGGAGTCTTTTTCTTGGATTTCATCCAAATTTGTTTTTCTTTATTGAATTTTTAGCTGGAATGAGATTTTGACATCTATTAAACCAAGTAATTTTTATTCTGGGTTTTCAGCTAATTTTTTATCCTTTAAATCTATCATTTTTGGGAGGTTTGTACATATTCTCCTATAAATCTCCACAGTAATATTTTGCATGCTATGTATAAATATGAAAATATGCTTATTGATGTGCTATAACTGGTAATTAATGGAAGGGTAAATTAGTAATATATTCCTGAGATTTGGTTAATACACTAGTTAGTCCCAAGCCGAATCTTTTGTTTTGGGTTTAAAAAAATTTTAAATTCCGCTACATAACATGTATATGATACACGCTCAAAACCCTTCAATAACTCCCACTATTTTATTGCGAGTCCTTAAAGAAGAAGACATATAATACCTTATCTACTTCAAGTATTTATGTTATTGAGGTTAATAGGTTCTCTCGGGTTCATAGTGAGGGAATCGAATATTTTACACAGGCGATGATGCAATCCAAGAATAAAGACAACGGTAGTGCTAATATTAATTTGTCCTTAAAATACTTAATTAAGCCAGCAATTAGATTGCTGATACTTTACGTCTTACTGGCATCATTTTCTTTGGTGCAAACTCATTCATATCGTTCCTGCGACGATGGATTCAACAAAATCAAATTCTTTTCTATATCTTCTATCTCGATTAAACTTGTTTTGTGTTCTAAATTTCATGTATTAGATCCAGGGATTGATTTTGGCTGAATTGATCTCCCAATAAGTGGTATCAGAACCAAATTACATGTGTTGAACCTTGAGGGGTATTTTCATCATTTTGATGATCACAAATAATTAAGCAATGAGATTTAACCATTTCAAATGTTTAAGTCTTAAATAGGTCAATTATAATCTTTAAAAAGCCTTGAAAATCAACATTGAATCAAAAACAACTTAAAAAGGAAGGCTTCATCATTAGGTGTCATGACCATAAAGACTTTGCTTCACCACTAAGCTTCATGACCATGAAGAACTGTGTCATGACCATGCAAGATTGTTTCATAACCGTGAAGAGTGTGCCAAAATGATCCAGTAGGCTTCACGATCAGCCTTCACCACCAAGATAAGTGTTATGGCCGTGAAAAGCAACTGTCATGACCATGCAAGACTGTTTCATGACCGTGAAGAATGTGCCAAAATGATCCAGTAGGCTTCACCACGAGCCTTCGCAACCAAGACAAGTGTCACGGCCGTGAAGGACACATGTCATGACCATGACAAAATGTTTCATGGCCGTGACAGTCGAGCGAAAAATTCAATTTCAAGTGCCAAAATCCTTCATGACCATGCCAGAATACATCATGACTGTGAAACTGGCATATGCATCTTTAATGAGGTAGCTCAATGGACATAAATGCATTTAATACATCTCCAAAGGCTATAACACTCAAAGGAAATATAAATACTTCACATTTATGATGGTAAGAAAGAGAGAACATCTGATTAAATGCTTATTACTTCAACTCATCAATTGAGAATTAATTTTACAAGCTTTCTCTCTTTCTCTCACTAACTTCAAATTTGTATTCTTTAAGAGCTCGATTGTTATTGAGTTTTTTTTTTTTTATTGAGTATTTTTCTTTCTTGCAATCAATAGCTCAATAGTGAGATTGAGTGTATTGGTTAGGAATTGAAAATTTTGTAAGGGTTTGAGTGTGAGCTTGGGTAGCTTGCATAAGCTTGTAAGGATTTAATGTACACCTTGAAGTAGATTGTTAGTGGATTGAAACTCTCAACTAAGGTTGAGGAGAGGAGTAGGGTAGGAGGGCCGAACTTGTTTGGATAGCTTAATGTCTGGATTTCCTACACACAGGTCTGTACCTTCCACTTTCCTTCTATTATCTTCTATCTCTTTCTGCACAGGCAAAGAAGACGAGAAGAGGGAAAAAAGGTCTTTATTTTTCAAAAAAGAGAAAGAAAAATGAGAGAAAAATGCTGCAAGATATGTGGAATGCTCCTCCTAGTTTTAGACCCATTAAATCTGTACGCATTTCACCAGCTAAGCCCCTCAGGGTTTCAAGAGCATGCAAAGTTTCATATCATTTGAAGACAGAAAACGTATTGAGTAAAGTCAAATAAGATTATTAAAGTCAACATAATTGACTAAGTTATCAATTCAGCAGCCTACATTTTGGGGATAAGAATCTATAAAGATAATTTAAAAGGTTTTTCGGTCTTTCACAATCTATATCCATAGACAAGGTGCTAAAGGGGTTTAGCATGAAGCAGTCCAAAAGAGGATATATTCCTATAACCCATGGAATTACTCTTTCAAAATCGGCATCTTCATCAACCAATCCAAGTACATTAAGGAATTGATAAAAAAATTTGGGATGGATGAATGCAAGAATGCCAAGATTCCAATGGGTACATCAACTAAATTAGACAAAAATGAAAATGGTAAAGCTATTGATGAAAAGCTTTAGAGGTATCCAGAGCGGGAAACATTGCCTTTTGATCTTCTAAAATTCCAGTAGTAGAAGCATGCCAGGACATGTCATTTCCAGACTGGGACATGTTATAATCCGATCGGGAAATTCAAAAGGACATGACCGTTTTCTTTAGGCCAAAAATGCAAATTAGCTTTTGAACTATACCCTGTAGAGCGAATTTCTTCAACTTTGACTCGGTGCAAATAAGCTTTTTAATTTTAAACTCAGTGCAAATTAATCCTATATTTACCAAGCGTTTAAAGGCTAACACTTGAACTCTTACATAAACAATTAATGAAGAATGATTGAAAAAATAAATTGCAAGAGTTTTAACACTTAAAAAGTAGTTACTTGAATTAAATGGCCTAGTAAATGAGCAACTAAAGTGTTAAGCAGAATCCCACATTGGAAATATAAGGGATAAAAAAAGGGTTTATAATTGTAGTACAATTACCTTCAAATTAGCAAGTCATTTTAAAGCAATGGTAAAATGAATGATATGAGTTGAATATGTATAATATGTATGATAGAATTTATATAATTATATGTACCACTAAACTTGGATAGCTTAGCGAATGGATTTTCTGCATGCAGGTCCAGAGTTTTAGAAATAGTTGATACAGAGAAGCCAAGCCAGTCAGAGCATCCTGTGAATCAAATATTGCCAAAATTTCAATTCTAAACACTTCCTAAACACACATAACAATCATTCATGGGCATTTAATATAATCATATTTAAGTTTACATAACCCAAATCACCACATTTTAGGTTAGAAACTTATATATTGAGTCTCCCTAGTGGCTTATTTTAAATTTCAACAATTGATTATATGTACCTGCTTTAACTAAAAACATTATTTCTATTTCTAATTTAAATAAAGATGGTTTTCATTTGACCTTTAGTAACAATTGTTGTAATAGTTCTCAATGACTCTTTAATTCTTACATGTGACTCGTCAGATTTAAATTGTTGAGTATAGTATCAAATGATTTATCATATTTTATGCTTCACTTTTTCCATAAAACAATTTTTATATGAATTATAGGATTAATGATATATCATCACTAGTCTCTTGTTTCTTACGTAGTTCATGTTAATCCACCAGCCCGAGAAGAAAAAATGATAATTCAGTGTAGTTCTTGAGGTTGGCAAATTCCCTTAAAATGGGCACATTCAAATGCAAATTATGTAAATTCTTCACACTATGCTTCTATTTCTATTTTTCTTATAATTCTTGACACTTTTTATCAAAGAATTCGATCTCACCATTTCCTCCACACGGGATATCAATGAACATCTTTTAAGAAAATAAAAACAAAAAGGATAACCAAAGAACCCTCCTATCTATTCCTCTCCAATTGTAACCTGCCTACTTGAGCCAATTTCCATCGAGCCGATCATAACCTGCCTCATCGAGCCAATTTCAGATAAACAGCTCGGAGGAAGTTCAATCCCTGAAGGAGGAGAAAATGTTAACAGAGAATGCTTATCACTAATTCAACAGTCAAAATAATAATGAGGAATACACAATGTTCTTCACGTAAATTCTTATGACACCTTAGTATTAGGACGTATTTGGCTCTTTACTCTACTCTGGGCAACTTTTGCAAATATTTTAGCCAAATTCTGCCAATGGCTTAAATCAAGCTTACTTATGCAGGGGCCTTTTCCACTATTAATGACACAGCTGAACTATGCAAGTACATGATAGGCGGCATCTCGCTCAAGGTATTCACCTACACATCTTTCTCTACTTAGCCTTCGAAAAATAACGACCACTGCCACACTTTATTGAAAAAGATTCATCAAGGTCCCTGATATGATCGTGTATAATAAGTTGGACAGCAAAATAAAGAACGGAAAAATTCACGGACTTGAAAATTAAATAATCAATAGGGAAAACAGCAAATGGATCTAAAATCACCATAACATCTACAATTAGAAATCAAACATAAGAAGTTGAAGACAATTTGATTGTAACATTATCATCAAATTCAAAACAAACTGATGAGAAGAGAATGCACATTTCCCTCTGTTGATCACAAGCATACAGCAGAAAAAACTAATATGGGCGATACCTACGCCCATGGCTGCCATCATTGCCTTGTCTATCCCTACCAGAATGGCCACCACTTCTATTTGCACCTCCACCACCGTTCCTGCTGTTGTTCCTGTGATGTGAAGGTGGGGTGTGTTGTACTCCAGGCTGTTGCCTACAGGGATAAAAGAAATGCAGGGGCTGTCAAAACTAAAGCACTTAAAACCAAGTCTCTGACATAAAGTTGTCACTAACTTATTTCTTCTACAGCTTATTTTTCATTATAGCAGGTTTATTTTACTATTCCAAACTCAAGAAATCCAGTAGCAGACTCAGAGCAAACACTAGATGTATCGATACAAGATACTAGGGCCCCCAGCACCTGTAAAATGACAATTGGCCAGGTGTTCAACCAATGTAAAATGTTACCCACGGAACTACTTGCACACAAATTAGAAGTAGGCACCCTCTTGTTCATCAACCGAATAACAAACCATAAACAATCTCTATGTGTACGCCTATTATGTGTCTGCAAGTATGGAAGCCCATTATAGGGTTGAGAAGGCAGTCACTCAACAGGACATCATACATTCATAAACAAGGTTAATACCGATATTCCTCCCATATTTCAATTGTAAGATTCTGAACATAAAATATCCAAATTAAAATATCTAATGAGCTTACAGGACATAACCAATCCGCCCATCAGGTAGAAGCATTGGCATCATTGCCATCCCTGCAGGAGTTGGCCCTCTTCCATAAATCAATGGCTGCCATAAATCATGGAAACCAGAGTTTTAATTGAAAGCTAGAATGCAGAAAATACATAGCACGACTTAGAAGCACAAAAATAATTGATGGTAAAAAGGAAAGAACTGCATCTTAGCATCCTAGAGCTTTTAGCAACCCATAGAATAGTTTGATTAGACCTCTCTGTGTGTATTGTGCTTGTGCATTGTTAAGAAGGTCCACAGGAAGATAATATGATTAGGCAACTTCTAGAATGGACAATATGACAAGAAGAGGGTGAACACAACAAGTGCCTAGCATCTGCCAAATAAGAATGAAGGGAAATTACATATCAATGGCTGCACAGGTAAACATTCGAGTTAGATAAGATTTAATCCAGAAAAGCTAGCAAAAAATGGCCATTGGAATGGCTTGTAAACCATGAAGCTTGTAAAAACTAGCCCACTGGAAAGGCCTGTAATTGAGAAAATAGACAACTGGCTCCCAGGTTTTTAACTTCACAACCCATTATAAACTTAAATTAAGAGACATGCAAGCATAAACTCTTACCTGTGCAAAGCCCGCAGCGCCATATCCTGCTCCAAGAGCACCAAAGGCTCCTCCAACCATGCCATAACCGACACCAGGTGGGTAACTTGAAAGTAGACCTGAATTCTGTAAATTTGACACTCCAACAGACTTCTGATCTGCCTGAGGTTTTGCAATAGAGCATTCCAAAACTTGGCCTAAAATCAGAAGGAAACCAACAAACGTAAGTCACTAGTTTAAAAAAATCCAATTAACAAAACGCAAGATTAGAATTTATTAATCAATGATCACCATCTAGCTCATATTTTTCAGTATTCTTCAGTGCTTTCATAGCACAAGACCTCTCTGCAAAATGAACAAAACCAATTCTATTCTTTTCCTGTCCAGACTTAGCGGGTGGCAAAACTACTTTTGTAATCTTTCCATGGTGTTCAAATAGCTTCTTCAACTGGTCTTGGGTAACATTCTTTGGTAAGTTCTTCACGTATATTGCTTTCACCTGTTCCAGACAAACTGAATTAAGATTTGAAAAAATTCAAAGTTCAAACAGTTCATTCCCCAATATAAAGAACAAAAGCCATTAGCATATAGAACTAGTTCAGAAAATTCAAAGACAGATTTGACCTTTTAATTGATTGTTCCATAGGTCTATCACAAAATCAGAGGACAATAACAACATTTGATAAAAAAAAAACTGGAGTTAAATCCACCAAACTTTGCATAGAATTGGCCCTTCACCTATTTCTCACTACCAGCACCTCAATCATTATAGACAATACTCTGCTTAAAATATTATACCTTACTCATTTTCATAACACAAATTCATAGCCATTTAAAACACCAGACTCTTAGCATTGTCCTGTTTGCATTATAGCATAGATGCATATAGATCATTTCCATCTAAAACAAGATCAATACACATCTTAATTCAAACCAGTCATTTGTCATAAACAAAACAATTATAAAATTTTGGCAATGCCACAGGAGAAGCGGAATAGGCCACTGCCTAATGCACTGTATGAATAAGCTGATCATCGTGAAAATGAAGGAATAGACTATCCCAAATTTGATCTTCTAGGACCCCACTTAGTAGGCACATTCAACATACAACTAAACACAGGCAAAGACTCTTTCTTTTAATACCTGTGAAGAAGAAGCAGATGAATCACCATTCTTTGAGTCAGCCCAACTGACAGTAGGGGCATTATCATCTAGCTTAAATTTTGGGTTCATCATCTTCTGCCTTGCATACTCAGCACATGCATTATTATAATAGTCTATGAAAGCATAGCCCTTGTTATTGCTCGTCTTCATATCCTGGGACCAAATGTTGCATACAATGAGAACAAGACACCAAAAGTGAACTTAAACAATAAAAATGATGCCAGAAGAAGAAAATAATTGGATAAAGACCCATAAAGTTGAGGATATGATAAAAAAATAAAAAGATGTCTAAGGGACTAACAGCTACAATAGACACACTAACCTTGACCAATTGCACAGCAGTGACCCCAGGTCCAACCTCCATCACAACATTCCTCAGCTCTTCCTCTTTCCATCTTCGAGGAATATTACCAAGAAATAACCGATGCTTTGCTTGGGATGTAGAACATTTAATTCTTTTACCCTAATAGAGAAATTAAGTACAATCGCATTCAGCAACAAACACAGAGAAACTACAAATTTTGAGCATTAAGACAAAACTAATTACCAAAAACAAAGGAAATTAAATTGAGATCTAAAAAATGTTCTCCTAAATTTCTGATTATGCAAAAATGAATAATTTGTTGCATAGTTGTCAAAGGTGCGCCTCAGGCGCACAAGGCACTGGCCGTGGCACCTTGAACAGCCCAAAGGCGAGCGATGTTACTGAGGCGTGCGGCTCGCCTCGGTGCGCCTTGAGCTTCCATTCTACACTACAGAAGCTCTTTGAATTTTTTTTTTTAAGAAAAGATATCTGATTTAAAAATAACAGTACTTGTGCCTTGTAATATTGTGCATGATTTATGAAGTATTTAAGATTTTTATTCATTGAAAAATAATGCAATAGTTTATATATGCAGTTTAATACTTAATGGAGGTTGAGGCAAGTGCTGGTGCTTCGAGTGCACCTCGTAGTAATAATACTAGAAGTGGCTTAGGTTGAAAATATGTGTGCATGTCTAAACCACCCAATACATACTATAATATTAGTATAATAATACTGCTCTACTCTAGAACTAAGACTTCTAATTATATATAAGACTATATTTTACTTTTATTATCTCTTTTGCGCATGTTTTTTATTGATTGCCTATTGAACATTATTCTCTGATATTTTAAATTGCTTTTCTTTGGTATTGAGTTAAGTTTATGGTTTTATTTTATATCGATATTATGTTGTAATATAAGTTTTAGGTTTATTTTATTTCATTTTATTTTGTGTGCCTTACTTTTGTCAGGCGCGCGCCTCGCCTTGCGCTTTAGGTGATAAGAGCCCTTATCGCCTTTAACAACTATGATTTGTTGATTAGGTCACATAACTTATGCAATTTCAACACCTTGTAAGGAGAATAGGTAGCACAAATATGGTTCACAAAAAGAACATGCACCTAAATTTTTGGTTATGCAAAAATGTACCACCTACTGCTTAGGTCACATAACTCATGCAATGTAAATATCTTGTATGGGAAAGCGGTAACAAAAATATGGTTCATTAAAAAGAATATGCACCTTGAATTCAGCATTGTTCAATTCATCAATGGCTTTAGAGGCCAATTCTACACTTCTAAAGGTCACAAATGCAAAGCCCTTATTCTCATTTGAATCTTTGCCTTTCATTAGTCGAACCTGTTACCATAAACACAGATTGTTGCAATATTCACCTTGACAAAATATGAAAGCATATTTTCTGTAAATCGGAGCCAAGCTTACCTCTGTGACCTCTCCAACAGACTCACAAAAACCTCTCAAGTCTTCCTCAGATGCATCATGAGGAATGCCGCCAACATATACTTCAGAACCATGAGGAGGACGAGTAAGAAGCTCAGCTTGTTTTTTCCTTTCATGCTTATCTTCAACCTCTGTGTTTGTATCATCATCTATAGTACTCTTTTCAGTACTTGATTTATCAACGTTATTAGCATTCTCATCTTCCTCCTCTTCTTCCACCTCTATTACTTCCTCCTCTTCTATTTCTTCCACTTCTTCTACTTCTTCATACTCAACCTCTTCATCCATCACCTCCTCCGGATCTTCATCTTCATCTAGATCAACCTTCTCATCAGAATCAATTGAGTTTTCAGGCTCAACTGGTTCACTGGCTGTTGACGCAATCCCCTTGGCCCTTGGCATCTTATGTATCTAAGTAAACAAGCTTGCAGGGCAACTGTGAAGAAGGCACAGAGGCCAGAAGAATTCATGGGAAAAAGTATACACATATTGAAAGGAGGAAAAAGGAAAAAAAAAATCAAAGGCCAAAAGGAGTTGCAGAATATGAATCTCAATAGAACTCATGTGATGAGATAAGACTCAAGGTGGCTGCAATGTGAAAGTCTTTCCAGGAAAAATGATAACATTAGTAGCAATACTAACAAAAGATCGGTAAAAGAGACTTCTGAATGACAATTATGAGGCTTATGATGGTGGTGCAAAAATATCAAGAAAAAGAACTTGAAATCAGAACACGACCTCTGTCCAAAAAATGAGAGGCAAGTTTAAGCATTAATTAGCTTACAAGGTACAATAACCCCTTAACAACAATGGGGAAAGAAAACAAGCAAACTATTACAATTAAAAAAAAAAAACTAACAAAACAAGAAGTCAAACATAATTCGTCAACGACTTGTCAAGTTACAAAAGAGAAGTTTCCATGATGGTTTTTATGAGTTATTCAGCTAATGGAAATGGACCAGCACAACAAAGGAGAAACAAGCAATAATATGACCCAATCTCACAAAAATAAACATACCAATAATAATAATGTGCACCTTCCTGCAACAAATTGACAACAAAGACTAAGAAAGAAATTAAAATATACTTTAATTTTACAAAGCCTGTACAGCCTACCAGAATTTAGTAGACAAGTCAAAACAATCTAGAAGTTCCAACAAATTGAATTGAAAAGATTCTTAAAAAACAATGTTTCCCATTTGATCCTATTAAGAAGCAGTAAAAATTTGTGAATAGAAACTTCTAGAAAAAATTTGAGTCATTCAAAACATTATATGAAAAATAAGCAACTTAGGCAACAATAAGAAGCTTAGACAACAACAAGAAGCTTAGACACATCATTAATTAAGTACACAGGAAAAACTCAGTTTATAACAATAAATTTAATGTTTCTTGCCTCTCTCGACACATAAAAAAGAGCAGAAAAGTTGCCTTAAAAAATCTATGACAGGCCAAATGATAACCTCATAACGGACAGCCAAGAGCTAGATATGCAAAGTAACATGGAACCATCCCGGGTATTTTTTTTTTCCCCTCAAAGCTTTTCCATTACACAAAAGCAGAGAGATAAGCCTAACTAAAGCACACATGACAGGATACAAAGCCGCAGACTTGACATCTGTAGTCCCAATTTAAAGGATTTACATAGATCACAAATCATCAAGCAAAAAGAAAAGTTCAAATCTTTATGCATTTAGGCACAGCCATCCCAAATCACTTTTATACTAAGCCTCCCATATTTTATGCTCAATATTTTAAGTTGATAACAGATGCACAGACCATTGCTAGATGCAATAGGTCATAGAATCTATTGTATTTGTTCGTTTCTCTCTCAGCCATTCAATTAATTTTAACCAGAATCCTTAACCTTTGTTGAGCGCCTACCTCACAAATTTGCCCTAAAAGAGCTCAAATTCTAAGAATTTCATATCTGGTCCTCTTCAACTATCAGCCATTAACATCAGCGAAAACATATAAATCTAAGCACCAAAAAAAAAATAATTAAAGAAAAGAGGGAGAGAGAAAAAAACATAAACAGCATTCGAGCAGAAAGATTAAAAAAAAAAAAAAAGCAGAAGAAAGGGAGGGAGGGTACCAGAGGAAAAGCTACGCGCGAGATGATGAGCAGAAAGGCGAAGGGATTTCTGCTTCTGGTGAGGAATGGGAATGAAACCCTAAAGCAACCGCACAGATCCCTGGATTCAAACAGCTATTGCAGATTTGGAATGCATGTCTAAGCGTGTAACTTATCACTGAAAAATAAATATATAAAATATTTTGTTGTATATTGTTTATTATAATGCGTCCATCCTGTGGATCGCCATGCTCGCATATTAATTATCGAATGGGCATTCATTTTATATAAGTTATAATCCCAATTATTAGATAAATATTTAGTCCGTTAATTATATTTAACATACCAATATATCATATGTATCTTTATTGTATAATCCATGAATCTTTAGACTTTTTAAATGCATTTATATTCTAAAAATAGAAAAAATAAAAAGCTCCAATAATGATAAAAATAACAAAATTAAAAGAAGTCTTCCAAAAAAAAGGATCAAATTTAAAAGTGATTTTAATTTGAGCCATCAGAAGCTTCGAAGAACTCGCTCTAAGATTTTTTTTATAATGCTTCAACAGTAATGTTTAAATAAATGTATTTAAAATGAGCATAAATAGTAAATTTATCATCTATGAACAAATTATTGATTTAGACATATAAATAATTTAGTTTATATTAATTTTTATATTAGTGTTTAATTTAATCTTTTTAATCAATGAACTATATTCGTCTCACATAACCTATATTAACCATATGAAAAAATTATTCTAATGTCATTCATATCAAAAATTTAGCCAAGAATCTAGCAAAAAATGAAACTTACTTTGATTATCTGATTTCACAATTACAAGTTTGACTGAAGCAAAATAACAAAACTAGAAGAAGAAAAAACGAGTGAACCTCTGAATTGATACCACTGGGGTATTTGCCTCACCATTTTCATTCCTTATACTGGGCAAGAAGAGACGAATTCCATCGAAAAAACTACTATTATTCAACTAAAGCCAAGTCACAACTTGAAGCAATCATTCTTGAAACCTAATTGCAAGATTACTCCAAGAGAATATTCACCGATCAAAACAAACAATATACTTGCACTGGAGAACATATCTGGAAAGAAAAGCATATTCCGCTTCGCACAGCTCTCATACATTTCAGCTTTTCAGTCGCCTATTGGAGAAAATATAAGTCAAAATAGGAAAAACAAAAAATAAAAAATCTATTGTTTGTAATCGACTAATTCATTTGATTCCCTGAGAAGAACTAGTACCTAGGGAAGCAACTCTGTGCCACAATTTAATTCACCGCCTATCAATGTTGTTACCAAAATAAAATGCACAGGCAGATTTTCAATCCCTGCAACATTGGCCTTGGAGTAAACTACGCTCCTAAATCTTGTGTATAATTTGTGGAGAAGGAAAGTTCCAACTAAGGTACATGCATGTCGACAACCCACTGGGTTCCAATGGTAAAAACTTTCAAGTCTTGTTCGGTACACAAACAGTGGTCGATCTCAAAATTTGGCAATTTTTACCCAATTTAAGGACTTTCAATAAATGAGTAAGCCTAACATTTCTCCGTACCCAGTGTTCAGGTCATGTTATTGGACCTTTATTTCATGTATTCCATCACACTCTGGGTGATGTCTTCCAGGAAAGAAACAAAACCCATGACACTTGTGAAGCCATTACCATCAACGTCCTGTTCCTCAATCAGGTAATTCTCAAAAGCAGAGGCATCGTCCTGCCCTCCCCGGATAAAAATCAATTTTGGAGTGATACTCCTGTCTTGCTTCAGTTTGTTAATTGTACTTCTCAATAAACCTGGGAGGAAGACATATTGCCTTAGAGGAATGCAACGCACATTCTTTTCAACAATGCATTCTTCTGCTTGACAGCAGAGACAAATGACAGAGGCCACTTACAATCTTGGGGTGGAGGAAAAGGAAGTGCAGGATCTGCTGTAGATGAGTAGAATACAATCAGAGTTGTAAATGCATCAAGGAAAAATATTGGACTGCCACTGGTAATTAGAGCAGCACGGCTCAAAGAGTGGCGAGGATATGCTTGTTTATCTGGTGTAGAATATGACATTAGTACTGGATATACAGCACGATGAAGGGAACTTGGTTCCAGTGCACTGCACCACAATTTAAAGAGAAACTGAGAAAGAATTTCACCAGTTAACTTCTGATAAGAGAATAGCAGCATCATTCTTGTGATCATAACATTACCACGCAAACATGAATGATATCAGATGAAGATGGTAAGCCTATGCTTCCAGAATATGTATTACGATAATTTTTCAGTAACAGTAAAAAAAAGACCAAGCTACAAAGTAGTTAAACAGAGTAACATCATATACAATCAGCAACATGGCAATGTTGATAGAAAAAGCAAATATAGGCCAAACATATTATCTGTTCTTAGGTGGGGAAAAAGAAAAGCTGAGCCTTTAATTAAAAAAAAAAAAAAAACCTTTGCCGTTTGATTGAATCACATTGATTATTAGTAAGATATCAGACAATAATTTCAGCAACTAATAATTCAACAATCTGCCAAAGGTTATATCCCAAGTCTCAAGTGTGCCAAGACTATGTATGGACAAAGTAAACAACCAACCTCTTTTTATTTTTTCAGTGGGGCTTTCTTAAGTGTGGGTTGCCTGGGGGCTGCATTTGGGGGTATCTGGAATGTGTTTTAAACAGACAAACATCTGACAAGCCTCAATTTCCTTCAGAACTTGTTGATCATTTTCATTTTCACTTCTTGCAAATTAATTCCCACTTTCTGTTACAATAATAATTGTTCAAACATCAAATGCAAACATCATATATACCTGAAAAGGCATTGCAGGTAGATCCGATAGTCAGGGTGAACACCTTCTTCATGAAAGCGAAGAAGAGGATTTCGAAGCAAAGCAAAAACTAAGCGAGGTAAGGGCTGCAGTTGTGGGCACTGTGAGAATGCGACATCAATCTGACCAGTTACCGAACTTCCATTCTTGAACTGAACAAGTTTATAGGCTTCATTGTACTGAGCAGTGAGGATTACAAGCCAATCATGAAGCAACATCCTGCCCTCCCGAACCCCTTGCTCCAAAGAGGCTAATATAACCTATAAAGTGAACAAAATTTACATCCATAAACCAATATATAATAACTGTTAATAACTAGGAAGATCAGGCCATCTTAGAATTTTCCTTAAATGGTTACACTTAAAGAACCATGTAACAATTCTTTTATAAAGCAAGCCACATTAGTAATAGATATATCCAAATCTTAAGATGCTGAGAGCGATTTTCAGCTCAAGAATCAAAAATCTCTTTATTTCTTGTTTCGTGCATGACATCCTCATAGAGCAAGCTGATATGTATTATTTTAATCAATAATCCCCAAGACTACATGAAAATCAAAAGAATCATGAACATATATACCACTTGAACAAGAAATATCAACTCAAGGCATTGTTTAATACCTTGCGGGTGTGATTTCTAAACAAGGAGGGGAGAAGGGAGAAGCAAAAGTATTTACATTCATATCAGTTGGTTCTCACCATGCTAAGTACTACATTTTACAAGTACAATGCAACTACCAGCACGCCCTCTTTACAAGGAGTAATGAAGAACATCCAAACTTAGGAAGACAAACAACACAGAAGTTTATGTCCCAAACATCTAGTAATTTTGAAAAAAGAAATTTCTTTTGTATACTTTTACTAGTTAATTATTTGGTTTACACGGGTCATATTTTCCATTCATTATTAGCAAGCAGGATTTTGCTATTATGCTGAATATGCTCAGCATCACTTGTAGGGTCAGCACTACTTTTCTTTTCTCTTTATCTTCTCATTTTGACAGATTATCTAATGGAGAGAGGAAGGACACCTTGTGAACAAGTACCGACAGAACAGCTTCAGGATCCACACTGTCATAGATTTCCTGCATATTTCGAGCAGCACCAAATTGCAAGGTTCTGATCCTCAGTCGCCGTTTAAGGGAATGCCTGCCTCTGCAAAGCATACAGGCAATGGTAGTGAGAAACTGTCTGGTGCTTGAACTGCATATGAGGATCAAGACTCAAGCAAAAGTAAATACCACTGCCACAAATACACATATCAGACAGTCCATATAATTAATTTGCATGGCATCCAATCGTCTTTTGTATCAATGAGATATCAAGTTAATATAGTAATTATGTCATACCCACTTGCTGAAACCAATCCTGAACTTGACAGCTCCTCAGGGGGCACAACAACTGTGTACTGAAATGCAATCTGTAGTACAGGTTGCTCTGATGAATACCTGCAAAAGAATGAAAGGAAAACTTGTGATGGTACAATTTGTCAGCTGCTTTGGAAAGAGGCTCAAACAACCTCAAATGGACTGCAGAAAACCAATTATTATTGTACCTTTACAGAAAAAAGCAACTGATCATGTAGAAACAAAGAGGCTGAGGGCCAAGTTAGTGCAGCACAAAGATTATCCAAATGAAAGTTTGATAAGATGACACATTTTTTATTCTTGTCATGAATGTAGGCATCTGTAAAAGGACTATGCCTGTCATCTATAATTTGTAGTTCTGTCTAAAATTAACTCTATATAGGTAGAGCACTTCTAAGTTCAAAATACGACATAGATGGATGCATCTACCATTCATGTCCACATTTTCAGAAATCAGAATGCACACATGCATGTACATGTGTGAGACATAATTCATTAGATGTAATTTTAGGATCTTAAAGCTACATATAAATCAAAGTATTATTTTTCTCTTCATGGTTGCACATTCAGCGAATATTTGCTAACTAACTAGTAGCTGTACTGCTCTCCAAAAAGAAAAGGATCAGTGCTGTCCTATTCAACAATGAGTTTTTGGTTGGATATAGAACTGGCACAAAAACCTAATCAGATATTGCATCCAGTGATGCCATATGCATGTCCCAATTAATTCATGAGCCTATCACCAGCAAGATCGACTGTAATTTGTGTCGTAAGCATGATGAAAACAAATAAGTTCTTAAATTTGAGATTTAAAAAAAAAAATGCCACATGAAATTCATATTCTTCTCTCGTAATTTCTTTAATAATCCAACGTGTCCCATACAATAATAAGTTGTAGCTTATAACTACAAGCAAAACAGCAATATTGCATGTTCTAAGATTAATTAAATTAGGTGGGAAAACCAAAGAATTCTTACAATCATATATACATATTTACCTGGAAAAGCCATCTGTACTAGCAAAATCGAAGTCATAAGCATATGTAGCATAAGAATCACAACATATAATGTGCTGAACATTCTCATACTGTGGATCTGGAAAGAAATGACCATACTGCAATAAACAGTTTGAAGAATGTCAAAAATTAGTATAACTCCTTTAAATATTATACAAATGACAGCCACTTACAGAATGACCAGGCTTAAATTCAGAAGACGTTCTCAATCGAAGTATACAACCAAAAGCATATGGTCGACTTAACATCCGATAACTGCAAGAGTGGACAAAATTACACCTGGATGATGGATCCACCAAAATTCGAACACAATTTCACCTTCTCAAGAGAACATACAAACACAAACACACTCTAGCTATCATTCATTTGTTCTATTGTAGAATCCACATAAGTGTACTTCATAGATGATAAGCATAAAAGTTTACGAACTTCTTTGATATTTTTCAGATATAATGCTGTTTCTGTTAATGTAATTAAACTTGAATGGCATTTTGAGCACTAACTGCTACTACATTCATACTTACATGTCCTGAGGAAGTGTGGAATCATCAGTGTTTGAATACAGGAACAGTGAACCCCCACTTTCAATACTGAGAAATTTAAGGGATGCTAAATCTGTGTACTCATTTGTAACAGCAAATATGTCCACGCAAACACCTGCTTGAGCAGCGACAGAAGCCTGTAAAGTACATGTCAATACACACATTTCCCAAAACTTACAACTCATAATTAATAAACAAAGTTAAGCCCACAATACCAGATCTTTGTAGAATGGTGTTTGCTCAGGAAGTAAAGCCCTATCTGCATCCTCACCTTTACTAGCATATTGTTCACCATACCTCCTTGTGTCTAACTGCCCAGCTCCGTAATCAGGAGGACCAGATATGAAAGCAAAAACTCTAGCTGCAAAAATTTTCAGTGGCACAATACCATTTGATACATCTTCAGATAAGGAAATAGGTAACAAGAAAACACACAACCCTCAGATATTTTAATTCTGAGCAATAAAAATGCAATATAAGCTTTGAACTATATCACATACCTAAAGCAAATATGTTTCCATACTCTGATCCAAGGTACTTAAATAAGGCTTCCATTGCTACACCGAAACCTCGACCACCCATCAGAACACCATCTATTCCTTGACCTGCACCTGTAGTTCTTTCCCATGAAGTTGTTGGCCTAAGGGTGTCAAGTGCAGCTGTTATACGGTCCTTACAAGTTTCCAACTGTAATACAAGCACTAAATTACGATGGTGACAATATTTAGTTAAAAGCATATGTAATTTGTAAGAGCACAACAAGGTTAGGAAACAATTCCATAGCACGATGACAAGAAATGCAATACAACTCCAAGTCATCCATTTGGTTACAACTCCATAGCACTCTAGTGAACATCCATTTGGTTACAATTGCTACATAAATTTATCAAAAGCAATCACATAATAAATCAATAAATAAGTGATCCCTAAAGAAATCACATGACTAACATACGGGAGCCAAAAATTGTAACAAAGGCATGACATCTTCAAGCTCAATTGGAAGAGTGCCCTCTGTATCAGGAGGAATAAACACATTCTTTACAACTGGAATAGGCCCTTGAACATCATATAACCCTATTTTGTGGCTGAAGGTTGCAAGACCAAACAAAGCACCAGGTGCAAGAGCTGTAATAAAAGTGAAAAGGAAAGTTATAGAAGGTCATGATGCTGTAAAAAATTGACTAGCCATCCTCTCAACATGGAGATATTGAAAGGAAGGAGAATATTTAACCTTCCAAAGCTGCTTGCAATGCGCTCTTAGTAAGCTCCAAAAATTCTTCTGAAGCTGCAGTTAAATCCAGGAAAATTCATGTAGTAATCTCTTAGGAAATGTAAAAGCATAAAGTAAAAATATCACAGCCTCCAGATGCTTACATAAGAGAAAGAAAACATAAAAGCCATAGTTGATAACTGCCCCTATTTTTATATAAGATAGAAGATGTAAAATATTTATTAATGATCGTTCAAATTATTTAAGATATCTATCATTGTGACTTCAATAGAGTCTAACTAACAACAGTCGTGGGAGTTGATCTTCTGATTCATTCGAGTAACTTAATGGAACAAATTGCAAGATTATGAAAAACTGACACTAGATGCCTTACTATAATTGAAATTGAGCTAACATACTGTAACCAATGGAATCTTACATGACAAATCAATGGCCGCAACATAGACGGGGCGAGCTTGCATCATTTCTTCCTCTGATCCCTCGACTGTTGGAAAAGAAAACGTAAATCAGCTATGAATACACATGGTATGTTCTGGTGCAAATATATATATATATATAAGAATAAAATAATAAACAAGAAAATCAAAATATGGTATGATTCAAAAATGGGGGAAATAATCCAAATATCCAATAATGCCTTTGTTTTCCCACAAGATTTTATGATCATACTGCTCAAAAAATCTAAAATCACTTACTAGGCAACTCGAGATCGATAAAGGAGGACTTCATCTCGGCACAAGACTGAGGATGCGAGTAACGCGCAATGGCACGAGAAGAAAGTCCATTAAGGGTTCCACAAAGAGCACAATTCCAGGCCCACTGGTCAAGCTCGCAGTATGTGTTGAAGTAGGCGTAGCAATTCTCGCATCGGGGCAGTAAATGGCCGTCCGATCCATAAGCCGGGGGCTGGCCGTTCTCGTCCTTTGAAGCAAATGGAGTGACTGTAACTCCCCAGGGAAGACCTGAAGATTCCTGCGCGTCTTGGTCCACTGGAAATCGCGACACAGTGGCTCGAACCGCCATGGTGTATTCAATTTTGCTTTAGCTCCTATTTCCGTTTCTTTCGGTTTCTCGGGAAACAAAGAGAGATGGGAGGAAGGGAAATGAACCGAATAATTTCGCGCAAGGTAGCTCGAAGAGCGCCTCAGGATCTGCGTGTAACGGACCAGTAGAGTTATACCACGTCGGAAATTTTCATCTGACGTGGCTACGCCTTTCTCGCTCGGCTTCTCAAGGACGGCCTTTCAAATTGTGAAATAGATACAATTATTAAAGCATCACAACAATATTTTTATTTCATCATCTATTATATTATAAAAATCTAAAAAACTAATCCTGTTTATTTTAAAGATTATATATGATCTGACAATACTTTTTATTTCATTTTCTATTTTAAATTTTTTTTAATAAAATTATTTAGAAAAAAATAAAAAAATAATAGACAGAAAAAAAATAAATAATAAAATATTACTTATGATTTCTTAATAACTCTTAAATCTGATAAGAAAATGTGTAAATTTTAAAAATTAAAATAAAAAGACGGTTGATATATATAAAATTTTCTAAATTTAGATAAAGAGAAAAATGAAAAAAATATTAAAAATACTTTGTATTTCTATGTATATGTATATAATTACAATTTTACACCACAAATCAAAAACAATTTTTCAAGAAATCAAATTTCCTAAATTACACTTTAACATATCTTATCATCAACTGTTATTTCCGCAAAATTTGGAGCCTCATTTTGGTAAAAATCAAATTTCCTCATTTATTGCAATATTTTCTATTAATATTATGATCTTTTAACTCCCATAATCACTCCCACTTTTTTCACACAAGAGTAACTTTCTCTTCCATTACGTTAAGTTTGAATTATATATTCTGCAAATCTATATAAAAGTGAATTGCAAAGAAAAAGCTTGTTATATATCATTAATGTCAACTCAAGGTTTAACCCGCAAATGCACCAGCCAATTATAGAATGGCAAGTGTTCTTCCGGAGTCGATCTCACAAGGTATCACTAGTTTAGACTCTTAATTACTTTAATTACCAATGAACACGAAATGCAACATAAACACTCTAATCCGTTTGAATTGGTTTTGAGTAAAAACTAAATTAATTAAACAATGAATCAAATTGAAAAGTAATTAAGGAATAAAATCAATGGATAAAGTGGGTACCCGGTTTTGCTCACCCAATTTTGCATTCCCTCCCAAGCATTAAATTCATAGAATTAATATTTCATGGCGATCACTTATGCAATAGCTAATCAAACCAATGAATTAACTAATATTCAATCCAATTTTTAGGTTAGATTAAAGATGATGTGTCTAGTAATCAAACCCTAACATATTCATTCCTAATTTAATCATTGTTGGCCAATCAATCATTAAACTAGAAATTAATTAAGTGCAATTAAATTGAAATAGAAATAATAAACTCATCCAACAAAATAATGTGAGTTTATTACAAAATTGGGATTGCTAACCAGGCTTCCAAAAAGAATTTAGCCTAACATGAATACTAAACAAATCAATGTAATATTCATAGTCAAACAAATATTGCAGCAGCAATTGAGAAGAAGAGAAAAGTTATGATACTCCCTTAAATCTCCAAATCTGGAAATTGGAAGTTGGTGGTCTCCAATCCTTCAAGCCTAAGTCAAAATAATCCTCAAGAGCAAAAATAGTTCCTTTCTCTAACAACTGATCCGCTGGAAAATGAGATTGCCCACCAAGAACTCTCTTGTATGTGTAGAAATTTCAAGGAGATGATGA
>CATIWF010106213.1:0-31133 GCA_949630135.1 Balakata baccata | reverse complement strand
TTAAGACACTTAGATTAGATCAAAGTGAAATAATACTTAAGCTAAATGTTTCAATGTCATATAGGAGATAATAAGATTTTATCTGAATGAACCATATCTTATATGCCATAGCATAATGATGTGGTTAAAAGGAATAGTTGAACCTTGTTAGACATGGTGAGGTATATAATAAGCTTTTAAAATTCCTTAAAGTTCCTTTTATAGTCATACACATGAGATTATGTTTATGTGATAAATATAATACCTTATTCGTCAGTTGATGTCGTTCCATATAAGATATGAAATAACATGAAAATTATTCTTTCATAAATGAAAGTTTAGGATTATCCTGCTTAAGAGAAGTAGATAATGTTGGATTAGTTAAAAGCTCAATCTAATCCAATGTCTGTATGTGGGATAACCAATGAGAGTCATTTGGTGATTAGTTTTACCACTGTTTGAAGCAAAAGGTGTTTGTTTCAAACAATGCTATCTTCCAAGAAAAGAGTTTCTTCTACAATAATATAGTGGGAGCAAGAATGAACTTGATTAAGTTCAAATATATATTCAAGCATATACAAATCAACTGACAAAGCCCAAATATGTTATTCATATAGATGAAGTAATAGTAAGACCTTATGAAACACAAGAGCTTCATAAGTAAAGTAGGATATGGTTTTTTCCCAAGAGATATCGATCTCTTATAAGTGAACAAAAGGTCATATTGCTCATAGAGAATGATGAGCCTGCTACTTATGAAGAGACTCTGAAGAGTTCAGAATATGACTAATGGTCATATGCCATAAGTTGTATATGGATTCCATAACTATAAACCAAGTATGGACTTTCGTTAACCCACCTAATGGGACAAAACCCTATTGGGTGCAAGTGGGTCTTTGAGAAAAGACCGATATAGAAGGTAATATAGTTGCCTATAAAGTTAGAGTTGGTAGTTAAAAGACATCGTTAAAGACAACAGTTGGCTCTAACAAGACCTTTTACTCCATATACTATGCTTAAATTCATCATGTTATTAGTAGTCATTGCTACTCATTATGATGAGATTTTGCAAATGGATATGAAAATAGGTTTCATTATGGAAATCTGACTTAAGATATGTATATGACAAAACCTAAGAGATTCATATCTAATGATGGCGAAATAGGATAAAAATTGTAAAATCCATTGATGGATTAGTGCAAATATCCGGGAGTTGAAACATCTAAATTGATGAGATAATCAAAGAGTTTGTTTTCTCACAATATCAGGATGATTCATGTGTTTTCCAGAAGTTTAGTGGGAGTGCCATTTTGCTCCTAGTCAAGTATGTGGAAGACATACCATTAGTAGGAAATGATCTCTCATCTCTAAGTTAGTCAATTTGTTACTCTAAAATAATTCTCCAAAAAGGTTTGTAAAAGTAACCTACCAAAAGGGGATTAAGATCTATAGAGATAGATCTAAGAGGTTACTCATTCTTTCTTAGTCTACATAGCTAAGATGCTAAAGTGGTTAGCATGAAGTAGTCTATGAGAGGATCTATTCCAATTATCAATAGGATTATCTTCTCTAAGTCTTTATGTCCAAAGACAAATAGACTAGCATGGATGAGATTCCATAAGCCTAGGCTATTGGATTCATCATGTGCTATGCTATGTACTAGGCTTAATGGATATCATGCTATGAGCGTCATAAGTGGATATCGATATAATCCCGTCAAGGGTTTATGGGTGACTGTCAAGAACATCTTTAAATACTTGAGAAGAATTGGGTATGTATTCATGGTTTAAGGAGATAGTAAACTTAAGGTAAGCAGAATTATGGATGCAAGCATCCAATTCGACAAGAATAACTTATATCCTAGTCATGCTATGTATTCACCTTAAATGGTTATGCAGTCAATTGGAAGAGTTTCAAATAGTTGATGGCTGCGGATTCCATAATTAAAAGTACATGACAGCTTCTAAAGCACCTTAGGAAGCAGTTTGGATAAGGGAATTCATCACAAAGTCAAAAGTGATTCCTAGTATTGTAAATTCAATATAATTGGAACAACAATAAAGCCATCGCATGTGTAAAGGAATCATGGTCTCATCAAAAGGTCCAAACATGTACTCAATCTTATCAATTGATTTGAGAAATCAATGTAGATGTAATGTAATGAGAGAAAGAGTTCCCACTAATCAAAAAAATATATGATCGAGTCACTAGACCAAAACCCCAAAAGAAATATGATAGTCCTATCCTCGCCTGTGGTGTAATGTACAATAGCGATTGGTTTTAGTGCAAGTGGGAGATTGTTAGAGATGTGCCCAAAAGGCATTTGCCTCAGGCACTTAGTGTACACATTCATAAAGGCATTCTTTCATTATATTAGTATTCATTTGCATATGAATTGATTTAGATCTAAAACTGATTAATGAATGTCCATGATATGAAACATAGCATGACGGAAATCATGATGGGATCATGATAATGAGATTTCTATCATGTGTAATTATGTTAATATCTAAATTATCCCTAGTCATAGGATCAACAAGATGAGACATTGTTGATCCGGATAGACTAGCACATGTTATACTCCTTGATTGGATCAAGTAGTAGATCTCATAAGCTATGAACATGAGATGTTCAAAGTTAACATGTGGATGCTTGCTAAAAGTAGTCAAGTACATTGGATGACTTGCTATAAGATAATCATATGGATTATCTATTCAAATGTCAATGATAGTCTCATCATAGCAATGGTGCATGTATCTTTAGACTTGAGGTACTCAAGGATATCTTGGATACTGATTCTGTGCTTTGACTCTATTCCTTATTGCCTTATAGAGGTCGCTCATAGGGTGGTGATTAGGTACAGCTTGAGGTATTCGAAGGTAATTGGGAAGCCAATAGAGGATTCACCGCTCCTAATAGAGGGAGAGTATACCTGCGGTCTCTTTTTGGGATCATTACTTGGGAATCTCTGGCCAAAGTGGAAATGTCTTGAAGATGGTCTTCAGTGACATGTCTAATAGAGTAATGAGTGCTAAGGACAAGATCTAACATCACTTGGGTTAGATGTGGCATAGTCAGTCTAGTGGGAGCTGACACGTAGTCCATGCTCTGAACCGAGTGGGGTATAGGATGGTAAAAGGACGAATTGCATATATTGTTGTCTATAGAAAGGTTCGTAGTCAAACTATTGACTTTCCAGTCAATTGGGGGTCATAATGTGTTGCTAGATACCGCTCATGACTTACTTGAATTAATTGTTAATTCAGGTGGCCAACATAAGCAGGAACCTAATGAGTCACACGCATTAGAGGTGTGAAGAATGAGTAAAATGGTATTGGATGAGATCCAAAAATATGAGAGAATTATTTAAGGTCAGATTGTGATTGGATCACAAGAAAAAGAAAAAAAAATCGGAAAAAATTGCTCGGAGGTGTCGTGGGCCCACGCAGGCCCATAGCTGGCCTCGGAGTGTCGCGGGCCTGTGCGGGCCGTAGCTGGCCATTGGCCTACCACGGGCCCATGGCAGGCCAGTGCCTACACACTGGGCAAGCCCAGCATGCAGGTGCTGGCAGATTTGGCCTAAATTTGGCCAAAAATGCCAAATTGGCCCCCAAACCTATTTTGGTAACCACTCAGGAACTCCGCCTGAGATAAAGATCATCTTAATATTTCTGAGGGTGCCACTCTGGACATACCCTCTAATATATGAGTCTCATCTCCAAGATAGCCAAGTTCAGGCCTAAGTGGTACCAAACTCCCTCAATGGCATGCCATTTATCCTAGCTCTAGTCCTAGTTAGAGTAATTGGGGCTTATCCTCTTATCACATAATTCACATCAGCAACCCAACAAAATTTCATAATTTATGGTCACAAATGTCATATGATAGTATAATTTAATAAACATAAGCTAAAGTTCATAAGAAAGTCACAACATAAGCACCCTATGGTTCACCCAGGTGGAACAACTCTACAACATTCACAATCACCTATAAATACATTCCATACAGTGCAAATTCATCATCTTCAACTTACATATTCATTGATCAAAGCATATAGGTTCATTGATCAAAACATACAGATTCATCATTTAACTAATGCAATCCTAAACATCAAACATACAATTAAATCCACATGTAGTTATGTACAAACATTAATAAAGTTTTACAAACTCCAATAATTATGGGACTTATGGCTCTTGAGGATCTCCCATAGATTGTGAACCTAATTTGAAAGTATATTTGATTAATATATTGATAGATTATTTATTCACAATTTGTTTTAAAACAATTATTTATAGTTTCTAATAAGTAGCAGTATGACCTCCTACGACTCTTTAACCTATAACTTTTTTTATACTTATCCAATTTATGTAATTCTTAATTTTGTTAAAGCTAACACATAACACTATAACATATTAAAATTTCATAATTTTTGAATCATTATACAATTTTTAGTATAATTTCAAATGTTATATTATCTTCTGTCATTAGACAATTTTGAGACTCCTTCTTTAAAATTCCATTTCTTATAACGTGTAAGTTATATTATTGTCAAAATTTATAGGCACTTAGAAGGTCAATTTGGAACATTTTTCATGTTTACAATTTTATCTGATATTGCTTCTAAAGTCCTCAAACACTAAAAAATATCTAACTGGTCCAATACAGGATAACAACCCGATCAGTTCTCATTATTATGATCATAACTCATAAACTACTCAATATATTAAGGTAAAGTTTTCATAGAAATCTATCTAAGATATAGAGCTAAAATTGTTATGTTTTACACTTTGGTTAATTAGGACTACATGAACCTCAAAAATAAGGGCAAATAAACTGGTGTAATCTGATACACAATAAACAGCTATGATCAAATGAACAGTTATCAATCTCTTCATAATAACTCAAACTACACCAAGAATATTAGTAAGAAATTTGGTATACAGATAAAGGACATATAGATCTACAACTTTTATGTTTTAAGCTACCACTGACTATGCCTCTAACAGGGTGAAAATAAATGAAAACCGGACTAAAATCTGTTGGTACGCTTTTGGAAACCAGTAATACTTATTTGAGGATATCTCTTCATACACACTATAACATTCAAAACTGTGTTAAAGACATATAAATAAGACATAAATCTACAACTTTCATATTTAAAACTTCTTAAAATTCGGCCTCTGAAAGGATGGAAATAAAATTCCAGTCTCTGCCATAAAAACAGACTTCTTAGAAGAAATAGGTTTACAACAACACCAACCATCAACCTTTAATCTATTTTTAGTCAACTCAAGAAAGATTATTTCACTTACCACTAATCCAAAAGGCTTGACTTGTGGTTGGATTTTGAGAGAAAATGGAAGAAAAATGGAGGAGAAGAGGAAAAAAAAGAAGAAATGAAGAAATGGGCAGCCACTTTTCCCATTTTAACCTATTTTTCCGACCACATGTTTGTTTCTTTTTTTTTCAATTATTATTATTATTATTATTATTATTATTATTATACTACTACTACACTAATCAACTCAATTAAACAATCTAATTACTTATTTCCATTTTAACAAAATTAACTACATCAATCAATTTTATTTATTTAATTTCTCATTGAGCCACTTATTATTTATTTATTCTATTTAAACCCTAATTAGCAAACGTTACAGTACTCAAGTCCTGGTCGGGAATATACTTGTCCCTGTCTACTTTTGCTACTAGAACTTTGAAACATCAGAATGCAATGTTTTTCCGGTCAGGACTTGTATTGTCCCGGTCTGTACTTGAGTCCCAGTCGGAAGCCACTGTCGCGGTCAGGAGTTATGCGTCTCTAGGAAATGTTTGATTTGTTCAATAAACAAATCAAATCCAATTGACTTGAAACTTTGTACATTATCAAAATAACATTGGATGAAGATATTAGTAACATTTAATTTGATTATCAAGATCAAAATAGAGATCAATCACCCTAAGGTCAACACTTCAAATACCTCAAGTTATACCCAATCACCATCTTATGAGCGACCTCTCTTAAGGCAACAAGGAATGGAGTCAAAGTATATGATTAGTATCCAAGATAACTTTGAGCACTTCAATTCTAATGATACTTGTATCAATGCTATGATGAGACTATCACTGACATAGAATAGAGGATCCATGTGATGTCTCATATCAAGTCATACAATGAACTTGACTACCTTAGCTAGCATCTACATGTTAACTCTATACAACTCATGTCTATAAATCATGAGATCTACTGCTTAATCCAATCAATGAGTATAATATGTGCTAGTTTGTCTGGACTAACAATGTTCAATCTTGTTAATCCTATGACTAGGAATAATTTAGATATAACCATAATTACACATGATAGGAATCTCAATATCATGATTTTCTTCATGCTATGTTTATATCATGGACTTCATCAATTAATTTAATATCCAATCCATTCATAACACAAATGAATATCGATTAGGTGAAAATGCCTTTATTCATATAAAATAAGTTTGTACAATAAATGTTAAAGGTGATGCCTTTAGAGCACCTCTATAACATCCAACTCCTCCTTAGACCTAAAAGCACAAATTTTACACATATTAAGTATCTAAAATCAAAATAACACCTATTATAAACACTGAAAATACTCAATAAAAGCTTACTTATTAGACACACATCACATAAAACCCAAATTTCAATGGCAGAAAATGGAATTTTGGAGACTTAAGAACTTGAGACCCTAAGAATCAAACATGATAACGAGACTATGTCTCAAATAATATGATAGGCATATGAATTTCTAATTAGACAAAGACGCATAAATATAGACTGATGTGGGAGGCGTTGTATTCTATTTGAAGAGGACATCTTTTAGTTATTAAAAGGATTAGCATTACCTGAATGATTGTTATTCAACTAAATATGTTTTTCAGGTGTACCTACATCACAGGTGCTTGTGCCAGATAAGGGTAAAGGGCCAGCCGATGCATATAAAGGTTAATCCAAGTTTGTGCAAGCTTTATAGTAATAGCCATAAAGTATTAATGTTAGCTATAATATGGTTAATAGAAGGCTAAACCCATCTCCAACCCCCTAAATTTGTCAATTTTTCCCAATTAGTCTCCTTGATAAGTTTTTGGCACCGGTTGCTCCCTAAAATCCATTTTTTGTTCAATTTACCCCCTATGAAATTTTAAAAATATAGCAATTTGCCCTCCATGTTGCCGTGACAGCTGGAATTACATTAAAATTATAAAATCACATCCGGCTACCATGTCAGCAGGGGTCAAATTGTTACGTTTTTAAAATTTTACAGAGAGCAAATTGAACAAAAAATAGATTTTAGGAGGCAATCGGTGCCAAAAACCAATCAAGGAGGCTAACTGAAAAAAATTGACAAATTTAGGGGCTGGGGATGAGTTATGCCATAATAGAATATTATACTATGAACTGAAATAACGTATAAAATTGTTTATTATTATGGCATTATAAATATGTGTATATATATGTTGTGTGATACATGAATCATAGAATACATAGATGATATACAATAAAATGCTCTACATATATAAAGTAACATAATTCAGAAAACTTATTATGTTGCTATGCATGATATGATAAATAAAGTTAAATGTGGCATGAGCCTATAAATGAGACTGGACTAGAATAGGCAAACTTATTGGCACACTAATAGGGTCATATGATTACAGTTACGTTCGACTCAGTCATATCATACAGATATTAGAGATGCTCGATATCTATATTTATAGGCTCCTTTTTCATACAATTATCCCTTATATCTTCGCATAGTCTGGTCTAGGTGGTCAATTTGTAGAGATAAAATACTTCAGATTTTATTTTATAATAATGATATGTTAATGTATTATATTGATATATGCTTGTTGTTTTACTACGAGGCATCCTAAGGTTATAAATGGAAATTAGAATTAAATATTATTTGACTATTTTTATAAAGTTTGCACCACTCAATGAAAACTCAGTATGAAAGTTATGTTTCTCTCGCGTAGATAATAATATGAAGGAGTAATGGCATAAAATTGACTATGAGAGCTACCAGACCAATAAATCCTACATATAAAGCAAAGCAATAGCAATACCCACCCAGATAGGATTGGTTTCCTTGGTGTAAAAGGTAAGCATTTTGTATGAACTATTATATATAGCTAAGCATGTAGATATGTGTATGTAATGTTATATGTTTGGTAAAATATATGAAAACATCCGAAGTATAAATATGAAATATATATATATATATATATATATATATATATATTAAATTCTAAATTTATATCAAATACAGTAAAATAAATTTCAATTGAAATTTATATTTTAAATTATATCATATTATACTATATATAAAAATATAAATAAAGAAACTAATAAATTTATTAAAAAATCAATATGATTGTATTAGTTAATTAAATTAATTTTGTTATTTAATAATTTAATTTATTAGTAAATAATATTAATAATTTATTAATTAGAAGTATAATTCTATTAGAACTAGCTAACTATGTTATATATATAATAGATAATTAATATTAAAAAAATAATAATTTAATAAAAATATTATGAATATACAATAAAAAATATAAGATAATTTATATATTATAAATTAATTAAAAATTATAATGAACGGATAAAATGATTATAAAGTCTTACTGTTTATTTTTTATATATAATTTTTAATAATTAATAAATTAATAATTTAATTATATTTGAGATAACATGCACTCTTCTAATTTAATATAAATAAATTATTATAATAAAATAAAATAAATTAATAAAAAATATATGATAATTAAATAATAATTAATAATAAATTTAATATATAATAGACACGAACCAAAACTAATCATTTTAAATATGAGAAATAATTTCTGGTAGTAAATTCTAAAATCTGAATTCGTTCGTTACAAAATTGTGGTAAGCTGCTACCGCCACCGCCATCATTTGCAAATCCATCACGCCAGCCAAACCCATCTGTCAAAACCCTCTTCTTTGAAACCCTAACGCTTGTTTTATCTCCAAATTTCTTCACCATCCCAGCCAAATCCCGCATTTTATACTCCCATCCAATTTTCATTTCTTAGCCCCTAGTCCGCCTTCAACCTCCCGATCCGTTTACCAGACCCACTCTTCCTTCCCTAGAATTTCCTCCAAAGTCGTAAATTCTAGGGTTTGTGGTCCTTAGACAGAAGGGCTTCACAGTGCAATGTGTTGTTACTGTCCAACCCGACAGATGCTCAAGTTCGTGAAAAGGGCTTAGCTGCGAATCCATTGTCGAAGTTCAAGGACTGGTTTCTGTCCCTTCTGCTCTTATTACGGGCACTTCCAAGCAGGTTCATAATATGTTTTTATCTGATTAATAAAAGGAATGGCTTTGCTTCAGTTTGTTTCTGTACCAATAAAATTAAATTAGGATCAGATCATAAAATTTCTGGTATATTGACTAAAATGGTAAAATTTGTAGGCGCTGTGAGATTAGTTAGAGGTATGAGGATTAGAGCCTGAGTTCATTGACAAGTATTGGAGGAATTGTTTCAAGTCAGAAAAAGGAGAGACTGGTACTGTAGTTTCTGTAAATGCAACTTTTATATTTGTATGTTCGTTTTATAAGTTGGATATTTTGAGATTGCTGAACTTTTAGTCTGTAAGTAGATGATCATGCTTGTGAATTATCAGATGCAATATTAGTCTTATTTTTGTATAAAGTTTTTGTTTGTACTAAAAAAAAGAAGGATAGATCTTTTTATATAAGAAATCAAAGAACTATCTTTTCTTCGAGTAATAGCAGAAGCTAGTGATATGCTGCCAGCAACAAACAGTAAGTTTCATCAACTTTGACCATCCTTTCGTTGTAATTTCCTGCTATTATCTTTTTCTTTCAATGGCATAAGTGTTTCAGTCTTTCTGTTTCTTTATTGGAAAGTCACTCTGAAGTGGAAAGAGGCTCTATTGGTCTTTGAGAACTGGATTGTCGCAGTTTGCTTGTAATGTACACTGAAATAAACTATCAGTGATTCTTATTTGATTGTGATATATGCCACTGAGTTATTGAAATAAAATTTTGTGAAAAGATGCAAAGTTGTGTAAATATTGAAAAAATTTTAAAACATCATCATTTTTTGGTTTTTTCTGTGCTTTGAATTTGTTGTTTTATTCTAATCATGAAGCATATTAGTTGAAAATTCTATTTTTCTTGTTTGGGAAAAAAATTATGATATTTATACAGGAGCGTTGGATTTGCTATGAAATAAAGTGAGTTGCAATGGAGTGTGTAGTACAAGGGATCATTGAGACACAGGTTGGTTATATGCTGATAGATAGACTCCATTTTGTTTCTATATGTGTTCTACATTGAAGCATGGTCCAGTGCTTACCTGCAGTTTTAGGTATTGTTTGAACTATATATATCTTAACTTTTCTGTCTCCCTGAGTTCTGTAATTTTGATAACTTGTGACACAATACTAAGATGACTTCTGATTTAACGTTAATTTCAAAATTATTAATTAAACCTGGCATTAAAGTTTAGATTTGAACTTTTCACGGATGGAATGATGATTATTTCCCCAAATGATCTATGCTGAATAAACTGAGCGATGTGTCTCATATAAGAGTCCGGCCTGGAATCCGATCCTCATCTACATCAACTTAGGTTTAATAATTTCTGTTCCTGATTTTCTTGAATTTTGATTTGAACATTGGTCTAGATAAAGCAATTTGTTAGCTTTAAGTAATTGTTTTGTGCTATTTTAATTATTGAAACCTCCTGTATTGTTTCTCAGTGATCAGCATATTTTGTTGTCTCTAAAACTCTATGATATAAGCACATTTTGTATGGTAATCTATTATATATGCACATTCTGTGGGAAGCTCGTTTTATGGTTGTCAATCTGTTGATGATCGTAGTTATCTCTCTTTCCTTATTGATGTTTCTGCCTAAATTTGAGAGCTTTGAAGAAGACTATCTAATAACTTGGGACAGTTATATCATAAAACAATGATGGACCCTAATTTATCCAAAATTCACACTTTTGCTCTAACCTTGCTTTGGGGTGTGTATTTTTTATCATTCAATGATTGGAATGATGATTATTTCCCCAAATGATTGATGCTGAATAAACTAAGCGATTTTTCTCTCATGAAAATCCAAGCCAGGAATCTGATCCATCATTCAAATTTTATTTGAGTTAATCTAGTTTCTATTTTTGATTTTCTAGAATATCAATTTGAAAGATGGATTTTTGTTTAATTGTCAACCAAATTCTTGGATATTGTGTTTTGATGATATTCTGATGTTCTGTATATCAATAGATGAAGTATGCATGTTTTTTTTTTTGGTAGTTATTCATTTATTATTGTGAGTCAGTCAATGGTCATATCTATCTCACTTTTCTTATCAGTTCTTCTGACTGATTAGATAACTTACAAGAAGTTTTACATAGTTAACTAATTTGATGTAAATTCTTCCTCTTGTTTCACCTAGTTAACATATTTTTGGCATTGCTGGTTAGTTTTGAAAACTTGAGATATTTTGTTGTGCAGGGATGACTGCTGATTTATCATTAATTTCATATTTTTAAGTTCAAGATTTCTTTGGAGTTAGTAGATTTTATATTAAGTGATGGAAATTATGATTATTTCCCCAAATGATAGGCACTGAATAAACTGAGCAATCTTTCTTCTATGAGAATCCAAGCCAGGAATCGATTCCATCACTCTAAATTAATTAAGTTAATCAAGTTTACATTTTTGGGTTTCAAGAGTTTTGATATAAAAATTGGCCTATGTAGCAAATGGCTTTCTTTACTAAATTGTTTTGTGCTTTTAATTGTCGAAAGCATCTGTATTGTTTCTCTGAAAAGATAGTTGGGTAACGCATTTAATGTTGTTCTTTCATTCTCTTTTGTAATCGATGAAGTATGCCATTTAGTAACATTCATTTACCGTTGTGAATGAGTCAGTAATCATATTTATATCTGTCTTTCAATATCATTTCTTATGCTTAAATTTCACAACCGAAAGAAGACTTTCTTCCTTCTGTTTTACTAATTAAGATATGTGTTTTTACAGCATGTTGAGGCCCTGGAAATTCTTCTTCAGGGACTTTGTGGTGTACACAGAGAGCGCCTACGGGTTCATGAATTATGCTTGAAGAGCGGTCCAAACCTGGGTAAGTAGATAAGCTTATGGCACAAGGTTATATGTGAGTTTATAAACTTGAGCAAAGCAGAAAATCTTCTTTCTTGTCTGGACTTATGCTAAACTGTTTGTGATATTGGTTCTATATAGTTAACTTCGAAGTTTTGATTTACTTATTTGCCTTTTCCTCTGTTCCTTGTCCTCTTTTTTTCTCTACCTTAGTTTGAGTGAACAGAATATCTTAAATCAGTCCACTGTTCATGCTCTGACCATTTTTTTAGTAGGTAGCACAGTAATATGATTAAAGCTAGCTAGCTAAAACATTATTATCTTCATTTTCTTAGTCTCTAAAATCACTGCACATGCATTTCAAATCTTCTTAGAATTGTTTTTCTTTCAATGCTCTAATGTTCTGCAAAAGCACTGAAGTGATATTTTATATGGAAGGAACCTTTCATTCTTTCTAATTTGATGTTTTTAATTTCCAGGACTTGTTTCTTCAGAAGTTCGACTATTGTGTGATCTTGAACGGCCTGAACCTTCCTGGTAAAATATGGCGTTGTCTTATCATTCTGTAATGTTACAAGAGCTTTTATTCCTTCTGCATATGCTTATGGAAACCTCATCCTTTAGGACAGTTAAACATGTTGGGGGTTCAATGAGAGGAACTGGTGCTGAGCAAATTACAGTCCTTGTCAGGACTATGGTGGAAAGCAAAGCAAGCAAGAATGTGCTTCGCTTATTTTATGCACTCGGATACAAATTGGACCATGAATTGCTGAGAGTGGGATTTGCCTTTCACTTCCAAAGGGGAGCTCGGATAACTGTTACTGTGTCATCTATTAATAAGATGCTAAAACTGCATGCAACGGATGAGGCTGTGCCGGTAACACCAGGCATACAACTGGTTGAAGTAACAGCCCCTGCAACGCCTGAAAATTATTCTGAAGTTGTTGCTGCAGTGTCATCCTTCTGTGAATATCTTGCACCGTAAGCTCCACTTGTTTAGATGCTTAGTTTCATATTGCATGATTTGCAATACAAAACCCCATTTTATTCAAATGACTTTCTCATAGGTTCATCCTTAAGCTTCTTGGACCAGCCATCCATGTATTTGTGGATATTGGAGAAGGCATATCGATTATATAACTTAACCATATATGGTTGGATTAACAGGAAATTACTATAACGCCCTCAATAGTTGATTTACACTTGCATCATTTAATCTAAATGAATTAAATAGTCTTAAGCTTTTTCAAATTGCATCTTTGTCCTTGCATTACAATACTGTGTATTTTTGTCCCTCTGGTTTTTATTCAAAATTACTTTTTAGTCCCTTGCATATTAAGTTTATTACATTTTGAACCACTTGCTAGGCATCAAAAAGTTATATTAGTTAAACAGTCAGGGACCAAAATGTTTTTGAATTTGTAAAGTGAGGGATTAAAATAAATTGGAAGGATTGAAGTGTACACTTAAAAGACAGTTAATCCAACAGGGATAAACTGGGCTTGCAAATGTTGATTTCATGTAATATCAAGGGGCTAATCCGCTCTTTAATTGAAGAGCGGAATGATGGGAATCTGTTGAGTCATATATGACAGATTGATTTTGGACCATAACTGCTGGCATGATAGGATGACCAAGTTGGATGAATGTGAAATTTCGTTAATCTGTATTCTTATTTAGTTGATGTTATTGGCATAATTCCTTGCAGGCTTCTGCATTTGTCAAAACCTGGTGTTTCTACTGGGGTTGTTCCAACTGCTGCAGCTGCAGCTGCATCTCTTATGTCGGATGGCGGGGGCACAACCTTGTAGGAGCAATGTCAACTGCCATGATGTTAAAGAAAAGTTTGTTCAATGCAAATGCTAAACAAGTTGTCCTGTATTGTAGCAGCATAACGTCCAGTCGTTAGAGGTTTGCTCTTTTAGGGTGGATGAATTTAATTTTCAAAATTGCCTTTGACAATCAAGGAAGAGTGTGCTATCACTCAGTAGAAAATGATAGTGTCGGGGAATATTTGCAACCTTATTTTTGAGTTTGTTGTTGAATAGATTTTAGGATTGCTTGTAACAAAAGATTATGTCTAGGACAAGGTTTCGGCTTTTGTAAAATAGTTTTCAATTGAAAACTTCCTTGTAAAAGAATGATTCATTTTGCCAGATTGTAGAGATGATCATTATAAGACATTTCTTTTCTTTTTTTTAATCAAATTAGACACAATAAGTTTTCATTTTTTTATTAGGTATTTAAATTAAATTTTCTATTAATTAATGAAATATTGATGTGGCATGCTAATATGGATCTCATAATTACTGACAACCATCTAACTCTGAGGTTGAAGAGGAGAAATGAAAGGAGGGAAGGGGAAGACGGCTTTGGAGAAGGCAGGGAAGGTAGGGAGGACTTGACCAATATTATTAGAATCAAATTGAATATTGAATCGGATTGATGATTGGTTTGTGGTTTAGTTGGATTGATTCGGTTCATTTACTTTTTTTTTTTTTTTGAAAGCATTCGGTTCAATGACTTTGAACAATATCATCGTTCATCTTTGCGTTTCTCCTCGTTCGTGCATTGCTCGCATATTTAATGGTCATTTTACTACTATGCAAGTGATAAAAATAGACATTGTAACAGTGTTTTCAAACTCGGACTGGATCAGCCGGTTCACTCGGTTTAATTGGAAACTGGACCTTTAACCGGTCTGGTTGATTGACTCGTAAACGGGTTGAAGGAATATTTGTTTGTTTGGAAAAAACATCACTTCAAAGCGCTCGAACTCAAGCCACATAGTTGAAGAAATCAAACTCTCAATCACAATTTACCTTTGATTAAGTTAGACAACTATATATATATATTACACTACTATAATAATTTTAATAAATTTTTCTTGTTTTATAAGAATTGATTAAAAATTAGTAATATATTATTAATAGTGTATTTCTTTGTCATAATTTTAATATTAGAGTAATATATATTACAAAAATATTAATTTTAATTATTCATATTATTCAAAAAATTATATATATGATAAAATTGAATTTAATACTCTATTACTAAATAATCATATAAATTTTTTGAAATTTATACAAGTTTATTATATATGAGATATGATATATTTTATTATATATGAGACAATATTGGATTTTATAAAATTTTATATATACTGGTTTGACTCCAGTTAAATCTTAAATTTTTGATCCGCTCTCTTTTTCTGTTCACTGATGGAGCTGGGTTTAATAACCTTGCATTGTACTATGCAAGTTTTTTTTTTTGGAAAATTTATACGGAGCACTAATATTTGAAATATTTTTTCAATTTTACCTACAAAATTTTCATGTTTTCATTCATAGTTTTTGTATTTTTATTTTTACTGTTTTTTTCTTCAAATATTAGATTTTACTGTGTATTTAGTACATTTTTCATTTAATTAAGATATAAAATAATCATTTTTCATATTTTAAATATAGATTAAAAATTTTATTAACCTACATGGTCATCATTTATCTTTATGTATGTATTTATTTTTAATCATTATTTAATTAACTTAATTAGTAAAAAATATGTAAACTTAAATTTAATTAACTTAATTACCAAAGTAAATTTTGGACAAACCATAATTAAAAAAATATAAACTTGTATTTAATTAACTTAATTAAGGTTATTTACTTTGGTAATTGTTGGGTATAAAATAGTTGATAATTTTTAGTTGAGAGATTGACTTGATGTTGAGTAAACCTTGGATAAATATTAAATAAATATTTGATAAATCTTTGGTAAATCTTATATAACTTATATAAACTTTATGTAACTTTAACTTTGATAAATTTTCTTATAAACATTAGGTAAATCTGAGATATAACTTGAATAAACCTTAAATAAATTTTTAATAAACCTTTTGTGACTTAAATTTTCATTAATTTTATGATAAATCTCAAATAAAACTTAGATAAATATTGGAGAAATTTTGGGTAAATCTTATGTAACTTTAACTTTAATTAATTTTGTAGTAAATTTTAAGTAAATATCGGGTAAATCTCGTGATAAGTCTTGGATAAATTTTTTGTAGCTTTAATTTTCATTAGTTTTTTTTGGTAAACTTTGAGGAAACTTCAGGTAAACTTTGGATAAATTTCGGGTAAATCTTAGTAAATCTTGAGTAAACCTTATATAACTTCAACTTTTATTAATTTTTCTGTAAATATTGTATATAACTTAGTAAATTTTAAGAAAATATTTGATAAACCTTATGTAATTTTAACTTTTATTAATTTTATTGTAAACATTTGATATAATTTAAGTAAACATCGAGTAAATTTTTGATAAATATTTTGTAAATTCAATTTTTATTAATTTTGTAGTAAATTTTTGGTAAACTTTAGGTAAATTTTAGGCAAAATTTGGGTAATTTTTTGGTAAACCTTGTATATATTGAATAAATTTTGTGTAATTTTAACTTTTATTAATTTTTTAGTAAATATTTGGTAAATTTTGAGTATAACTTGAATAAATTTTAAGTAATATTTGATAAAATTTTTATAATTTCAATTTTTATTAATTTTACAGTAAATCTTGAATAAACCTGAGATAAATTTTGATTTTCAATAATTTAAAAAAAAACTGTATAAACTTTGATTTTCGGTAATTTAAAAAAAAAACTGCATAGAAAGTATTTTTAAAAATTTTTTTTTGTGAAGGTTGTATTTTTAAAAAAATTTTGAGTTGCAATATTTTTTTTTGTAAATATTTAACTGTTTTTTTTTCTTTTTCATTTTCGTAAAATTTCATGTTCCTTTTTTAAATATTCGCCTCGCATAACGGCGGAAAAATTTCATGTAAAGCTAGCAAGATTTAGTGGCCAGAGGAACACGAAGAAAACCCGCCACATTTCACATAGGAATAAAAAAAAAAAAACATAAATGATAAAATCCACGAGCACATTGACAGTTAAAAGCTTCAGTCATGGCGTCAATGCTCGTCTCTCACTCCACTTTGTCTCCATTTTCTTTTCCACCAATCTCTCGCTCAGCTACTTTCAACTTCCTATGCAAGTCCCATTCCCAAACTCTGTGGTTCAGGACCAGAAAGCCGTTCAATCAAAGCCGAAGCCGCCAATCTCTCTCTGTCTCAGCTTCTTCCGCTTCTCTTAAAACTCTAATCTTCGACTGCGATGGAGTGATACTAGAATCGGAGCACCTTCACCGCCAAGCGTACAATGATACTTTTGCTCATTTCAATGTCCGTTGCTCTTCCCAGCCTCTTAATTGGGACCCCGATTTCTACGATCAGCTCCAGAACAGCATCGGTGGCGGAAAACCTAAAATGCGATGGTTCTTCTTCTCACTTCCTTTTATCTCATTTGTATTTCCCTTTTTTATTAATTTTTCTTTTGATTTTATTAATTGGCCTGAAGGTACTTTAAGGAGCATGGTTGGCCTTCTTCCTCTATATTCCAGACGCCTCCGAAGGATGATGAGAGCCGCGCCAAGTTAATCGACACTCTTCAGGTCTATTTTCTTTCAGTTTTTTAAAGGATAAGATTAGATAGCTAAAATTTAGAAATTTTCTTTGCTATTGTAGGACTGGAAAACTGAAAGGTACAAAGAAATAATCAAATCAGGAACTGTAAGAAGGCCTTTATCTTTTTCCTTTTAAATGTTCAATGTGAGATTGTACTTAATTTTCTTGAATTAGAATTTTGTAGTAATGTTTGTAGGCTGATATCCTTCTGACCAGGTGCAACCTCGACCTGGAGTCCTGCGCTTGATGGATGAGGCTAAGGCTGCTGTAAGATAATAATTTTATCATTTTGAATTTGCAATATGCAACAATTTTCTACAATTTTATTTTATTTTTATTTTTGAACCTATCGAGAATTTTTGTTTTGTTATTGGATGGCCTTTTATGTTTATGATTATTATTTCATTTTTCTGCTGGGTGTAGGGAAGAAAGCTAGCAGTTTGTTCTGCAGCTACTAAAAGTTCAGTTATACTCTGCCTTGAGAACCTTATAGGAATTGTATGTCCATTCTTGACATCATAGAATTATGACTCAGTTTACTCATTCTAAAAATTTTCCAACTTTTGTTGATTCTTTCCTTTTTTTATTTTTTCTTTCTTCCCTTGTTGTAGGAGCGCTTTCAAAGTCTTGACTGCTTCCTTGCAGGTATGTTGACATTTAAAATGCAGCAAGTCCAGTTGTTTTGGTCATAGGATGTATGCATTTTCTTGTAAGAGCAACATTTTTTCTTTTGATTAACCTGGTTTAGTACTGGATTTTCATATGAGCATATATTTGGTTTTGTAGTGCTCTAACTATGACAGTGGTCATATGAATATGCATACATGCAATTAAAACTTGATGCTTGAGGTGGAATAGTTTCATGTTTCTGTTTTGAATAAGTTACTGCACGTGTTGAAGACCTTACCCATTTCTATCCAGGGCATATGCCCACTGTCAAATTCATAAAAGTAGCAACAGTGCAGGGAAGGGATAAGGAGTCATTCTACATCATTCATCTTGATCATTTTAATTCTCCTTTTTGGAGTTTCCACTCTTTTCTTTTTGAATATGCTTTCAATTTTATTATATTGAATATAATTAGAAATGCTAATATATCATTTGTGAGAGGACAAATGCAATTCACATAACTATCCAATATGACCACATGTTTCTTGACATGTAAACACATATCTTCTAAATAGAATCATACACGCACATATTGGGGTACTAACTTCCTATTAGAAAGTGGGTAGTCCCCCTTTCCCTGCTCCATCACCACTAGTGATGACAGGAATTTTCCATCCTTGTCTCCTTGAAAGGAAAAGGGGAATTTCAGGATCCTTATGAGATGGATTTCTGTCGAGGTTGGATTTTCTTATTCAGTTCACACCCACTAGTTCATTTGGTTGGACCGGTAGTTTGTAAACTGTTTCTGCTCTTTCGAATTTTACACTTTTCTTATTATCTTTGTCATCCACACCCAAAATTTTATTGCTTCTTTTCAGTTTTGTTACTTGTTCTCTTCTCTTTGTACTTGAAGGTGACGATGTGAAGGAAAAGAAACCTGATCCATCAATTTACATAACAGCTGCCAAGGTAATTAATATGATACTATAATTTATGCATTTAAAGCATGGAGAAAAGGAGAAAACAGAAAAGAAATAAGTTTTAACTTATGAATGTTTTATAAGTATGACATGTACTTAGCATTATATTGATCTGGTCAATAAAATTTTATTCATTGCAGAAGCTAGGCGTCTCAGCAAGAGATTGTTTGGTGGTGGAGGATAGTGTCATTGGTCTACAGGTAGGCGTTGTGTTTTCAACTTTTACTTATTATGACTTTAGGCTGAAGTCAAGTTGAAGGCCCAAAGAGCTATAATTTTAATTAGGGTTGTGCACTATCCTGAAAATTTTGCATAGAACGGAAAAAACTGAGAAAAAAAGTATCTAGAATCAAAACTATATTATTGACCTTTTTTTTTACTAAAACCAGATCTTAACTGAACCTGAAAAATCAATATTTTGTTTATTTTATTTTGTAATTATGAACAAGATATTATACAGATAATTCTTGAAGCTTATTTAATTATATTTATATAACCCAATTAAACTTTATCTAATTACATTTTTTATTTTTAAAAAATATGGTTTAATATTAAAAAAAGTAATATTAAAAATTACTTTAAAATATTAAATAACAACCCATTCTTATGAAATGCAATGGTTATGTCACTTGAGCGAGCAATAAAAATCTTTGTTTGCCAAATTTCAAGTTCTGTTTGGCTATTCCACACCTAGTGAATAATGAATGGTTAAACTCTAAACAATAACATAATCTCACAAAAGTTCATGTATGTAGGCTGCAACAAGAGCTGGGATGTCATGTATGGTTAGTTACACATCTTCAACAGCTGACCAGGTAAGCCTCTCTCTCTGTATTCTTTGTTAGAAACACATTGCTGGAAAATTAATTTGTTCATATGAATCTTGAACCAATTCAGGATTTCAAAGATGCAATAGCAATCTACCCTGATCTGAGTAATGTGAGGTAAGGTTTCCAATTAAGTTTGTGGTTATATACACGCACACTTGTTATTGCAATTGAGTTGCTTTCATATGGTTTTTGTGAATTATGCAGGTTAAAAGACTTGGATTTATTGCTTCAAAAAGTTGTTGCTTCCAGTTAAGAGACTTGGAGAACCCAGCATTTGCTTGGAATTAATATTGATTGATGCTTGATGGAATTTTGGCGTTTTGCCACCAAACCATCATATGAAGGTATCATATTAACAATGAAATTTGTTTTATAGAATTATTCATTTACTTATCCTTGAAACATGTGAAATTATACATCGATTGAATCCTGTATTTATTCGTGAACTCGCAAGTTTTAAAGGTGTACAAAATAACAATGTAAATGATGCTTCTGCAGCTCATGCTTTAGAATTCTTTCCCACCGAAGCTGGGCATTGCTAGATTTTTTGCCGATAAGTTTCTATTTGGTTGTAGAGATGGCATGTTTAAGAAAGTCATGGAAATGGAGACTAAGAAAGTGATGTGAAAATGCTAAATACAAATACTTAATCTTAGGATTGCATAAAATACATAGAGGAAGAAGCTCAAGCCAATAAGACAAGGTAATTGCAAGTCCTGGTGAAGGTGCTAAAACTGAGCAAGTCCCAGTAACAAATGCAACCACCTTAGTTCCTATGGCAAGCGGAGTGAACCACAAGGATGACCTCATTAACAAAAAATATCTCTGTTTATACCATACAATCGCCATCGTATAGTGGATAAAGACACAAGCAGTTGACAGTACCATGGATATGGCATCTGTTATCACAAATGCTTTGAAAACAGAATTTGTGCTTAGGATTGGCGTACAGCTTTGCTGCTTCGGCTCACTCTCATCACTTACATTATCAACGGGTAAAGGGAATGTGATAGAATCTAGATATTCACAAAGCAAGAACAAGGAAATTGAGTGAAAACCAGTAAACACAAAGCAAGACCAGAGGAATTCTCTATATTAAACTGTAAAGGAACGTTCACAGGCACACGAGAGACTTGAAACTGTTCCAATAGTCACTAGGACTCTTACAAAATGCTCAGCATGAATTCTCCCTAAAACAATCACTACTATATATAATTTCCAGCATCCTTCCTCATAAAACAAACTCTAAACAATTTTACCATAATATTCCTTAACTAACTCAGACCTGAATATTCCAGAATAGGAGCAACCACACATTAGAGAACCATCAACCACACACGCACCCAATTCAGGTCTCCTCTTTTCCAAATGTATCTCTAAGGTGGGGCCTATAAATACTTCTCTCCCTAAAAAGCACCTTGTCCTCAAGGTTTAGTTCATGAAGTTGAGCTACAAAAGCCTTTTGAAAACAACCAAATCTGCCAACAACATCATAGCCACAAGGCTACTGCCACCATCCCCTACTGCAATTTTGCTTGCAATTACGCTGCCTCTCTCTTCCAGTGCAAGTCTATTATTTGATGTCCTCTTACCTGATGCTGGTATGGCCCAAATTTTTGCTTTCATAGCTAATTCAACCCATACACCATCTTCAAATTGCCCTTCCTTGGCCACAAAAGATAATTGAGCAAGATTAGCAAACGTTGCCCCTGAACTTGTTGTGCACAACAATATTCTACTCGAAGACAGCCACTCACCTTTCTCAGCTTTCTTCAAGAACTTGAACAATGAGGTACGAATAATGGAGTCCTATAAAGGAATTTCATTGAACAAGTTGTGCACATAAGGAAGGCTATTGCATATGGCATATAAACTAAGATTCTCAGTTGTAGAAAATGAAACATGAAATGAGGTAGGTTGTGTTATTGATCTGATAGGAATAAGTAGGTTTGTCATCATATCTCTTATTTGGTTTGAACCATCCATCTATTCCTATGTTATCTAGACATGACTTGAAATAAAGCCCAGGAAGGCCCTTCAAAGCCAATATCGACATATGCTTTTCGTGAAATTCAGAAAAAACAATTTCCTAAGATCAAAGAGAAATTGTTAGGCCTTTAATCGTGTGAAATTCCATAAGCTTCTTACTGATGTTGTCATAAAATTTATGCTCAATTTCCTGGGATTCAATTACCTCAAATGCACACCTGCCCTTAGCAAAGTGAGATTTCAAATCGTTAAAGAAATTAGACGTCCTCTTGGTGATTGTATTGGCCTTCACAATCACTTCATTTAGCAGTTTGAGAAACTCAACAAACCATATAAGAGCATCTTCTAAACTCCTCATCAAGCGATGACAACCTAGATATTAGAAATCTTGATTCCTCCAACAACTGATATGATAGAAAAACTTGTCGTTTTGGCTTCAATTTCTTGGTCCTTCATCTTGTCATTCTCTTCAATTATCACATATGGGACTCAATTAGTTATCTTGTCAATTTGTAGCTATCGGTAGTAGCTCTCTAACTTTGCTCTTTCCCATTGCGCATGTGGCTCTCAAGTTCGTTTACTTGGTTCATGTCGGCCTTCTCATACGAGGTCTTTGTTTTCCCCATCGATATCTTACTTCTCCTCGATTAGGTTTTCTGGTGTTAGGTCACATTCCACCTTTGAAATGAGAGGAATAGAAGTTTCAGATGGCTTGAGAAGAAGATATGGCTGTTTGGGTCTGGAGGTGGCAAATTAGACTACACCCAATTTCTCCTAAGCCTATTAGGCCATAACCCTAGCTTGGCCTAGCACAACAAACCCCTTCTTCCCCATGTGAACCTTGTTATCTGGTTAGTTTAGTCCCTGCTTGGGTCAGAGTGTTCCTCTTCGAAGCTTCATCTACGGTTTCGGGCGGTTTTGGGCCTCATTGCTTTGGTTTCTTCATTTTTCCTCAGCTGCTCATCATCCTTCTCAATAATCTCCACTAATGGCTCAGTTTTGATTTTAATTTATTGCTGGGTTCTTGCACTGCTTTTTCCTGTCGCAACTCCATCCATTGTTCATGGTGGTATTCCACCGTAGAAGCACGAAATTCCATCAACAACAACCAGTTCATCTTCGTCCAAGTTAGGATTGGTTGTATTCTATTCTTTTTCTCATACCACATCATGCATCCCCCTCAAATGCTTTTGTCCCTGCTTCGGTCTTTTCAGCATCTTTGAGCTGCTACCCATCGAAGAGCTATTCCACCTTCAATAGCCACCCTTCGAGGTTGACTTCGGTGAAAATGGGTAGCTCAAGCTTTTGATACATTTGATCCAATATTTGCCAAGAATACTGTTGCCAAGAATACTTCTCCATGGATCACCTGCTCTAGTATAAATTTGATAGAACCCAGATATTCATAAAGCAAAAACAAGGAAATTATGAGTGAAACCAGTAAATACAAAGAAAGACCAAAGGAAATTCTCTAATTAAATTGTAAAGGAACATTCCCAGGCATTCAAAAGGCCTGAAACTCTCCCAATAGTCATTAGGACTTTTACAAAATACTCAGCATGAATTCTCCCTAAAACAACCACTATTATATACAATTTCCAACACCCTTCCCTATAGAACAAACTCTAAACAATTTCACCATAGTATCCCCTAACTAACTCAAACTTGAATATTCTAGAATAGGATTAACCACATTGTAGAGAACCATCAACCACACACACACCCAATTCAGGCCTCATTTTCTCCGAATATATCTCTAAGGTGGGGCCTATCAGAATGCTGCTGCCATTAAATGGAAGTCTCTACCTTTCTCCAATCTTGGGATTCCCTGTTCTTCTCTCTTTGTTTCTATTTTCTCCTACTTTTGACTAAAATTTGTCCAAATGGTCCGTCACCAAGTTCTTCTATCCACTTGCTTATTTCTTCCTGTAACATTAATTAATTACTCCAACAATTAACTCCAAAACATGTAAGATTTGGGAAGATGGATTGATAGCAGGGGCCACACATTCCAATATTTGGATCATCATAGAATTGTTTACATCAATGCCAACAATATTTAGCAATCGAATATACAAGTCTAGGTTTTCGTAGCGAGATTTATAAAGTAGCAGATAAAGTTGAGTGTAGCTAATGACATTTTCACATTTGCAAGGTAGATCAATGAAGGATTTTTTAGGACTTCTTTTAGAATTTCATCGCTATCATTGATAACAGTGTAGTGAAGAACATTCCATCCTATGAGTTTTGACATCAGCAAGCTCACAATAATCTGGGCACTTAGAAATAATCATTCTCATTTTGCTTGCATTGCCTTGGTAAACTGCTATATGAACTCTTCCAATCTTTATCCTTCATATATGCAACCGTTTTATCCGCTACTAATAGCTTACTCAAATAGAAATTATACTTTCTTCCCAATAAGTAGTACAATGAAGTGGAGTCCACCCACATTCCTCACTGTTAGGATTTGAACATGTATTAGATACATAAAGAAGTAGCAAAATTTAAAATATTTCAAACTCCAAATCAATGAATCTCCTAAGTAATCATAAATAGTTAACTATCTAATAGTTTGAAGATCATTACCTTTTCGTTCTTGATATTGTTCCTTCAAACTCACCTTATCGGTTTGTAGTAAACCTCAGTAATCTAAGACTAGGATCAACTCTGATGGTATCCATGCGAAGGGATCGAAGAACACCACAAGGGAGATGGCCTAATTAACTAATATGTGCCAGTATATTGATTAATTTATAATGGAGAAGGAAGAGATTGATTCTAAATCAATTCTGATGGAGGTAGCACAAAAATAGTCTCTAGAGAGACTATTTATAGTTCATATATTCTTATTAGGGTTAGAACCACCGGATACCCATGTTTAAGTTTCTTGATTAGATTAGGATTCTTAAATAGGCACCATTCGCACTAGCGAAAAGCCTTTAATAGAGCAATTCTTGTTCACAAAGCTACATTTCTTAATCAGGAACTTGTGCAATTCTAGTCTAGTAGTTTGATGGTTTATTTCACGATAGCGATAAGTTCACAAGCGGGAAACTTTTTCCGATCACAAACTTATCCTGACCCCTAGATTTTCTCTCTCGGTTTTAGATATGATCTAAAAGCCCAATTATCCATGCAATTAATCTTTTCATCTTACTATATCCCACTCGGTTTAGAGCATGGACTCTGTATCGGCTCCTATTAGATTGCCTACATCATATCTATTGCAAGTCATATTAGATCTTATCTTTGAGACTCATTGCTCTTACAGATGTCACTGAAGACTATCTTCATGATATTTCCACTTTGGCTAGAAATTCCAAGTGATGATCTCGACAAGAGACCATGGGTATACACTCTTTCTATTTGGACTGGTGAATCCTTTATTGGCTACTTAACTACCTTTAAACACTTCAAGCTGTGCCTAATTACCACTCTATGAGCGACCTCTCCTGAGGCAACAAGAAACAGAGTCAAAGTACAAAATCAATATCTAAGATAACCTTGAGCACCTCAAGTCTAAGGATACTTATACCATTACTATAATGAGACTATCAATGATAGAGAATAGAGGATTCATATGATTGTCTCATAGAAGGTCATCAAATGAACTTGACTACTTTAGAAAACATCTATATGTTAATTTTAAACATTTCACGTCTATAGCTTATGAGATTTGTTGCTTGATCCAATCGAGGAGTATAACATGTGTTCGTCTGTCTGGATCAATAATGTTCCGTCTTTTGATCCTATGACTAGGCATAGTTTAGATACAAACATGATTGCACATGATTAGGAGTCTTAATATTAGGATCTCATCATGATTTCCTTCATGCTATGTTTATACCATGGACTTCATTACAAGATTTATGATAAAATCAATTCATAATTTAATGAACATCTAAAAAATGAAGAATGCATTTTGTTATTCATATTATGAATTTGTACAATAAATGCTAAAAGCGATTGCCTTTAGAGCACTTCTCTAACAATCTCTTACTTGCACTAAAGCTAATTGCCTTTATAGTTAATACTATAGGCAAGTACATGAGAATCGCACTTTTTTTGGGGAAGTGGCTCAGTGAGTGGATTAGCAATATTTTGATTGGTAGGCAATCTTTCTACTTTTACATCACTTCTACTAATGATCTCCCTAATAACATGGTAGCGTTTAAGCACATGTTTGGATCTTTGATGAGATCGGTACTCCTTTCCTTGGGCAATGGCTCCATTATTGTCACAACATAGTTGCATTGGATCAAAAATGATAAGAACCACTCCTAGTTCTGTGATGAATTTCTTTATCCAAACCGCTTCTTTTACTGCATCAGAAGCTGCGATGTATTATACTTCAGTTGTGGAATCAATAGTCATCTCCTATTTGGAACTCTTCCAACTGACTGCTCCACCATTCAATGTGAAAACGTATCCTGATTAGGATTTTGAATCATTCTTGTTAGTTTAGAAGCTGATATTGGTATACCTGCTTACTATAAGCTCTCCATTTCCATAAACCAAGAATGCATCCTTAGCCCTTATCAAGTACTTAAGGATATTCTTAACAGACACCCAAACCGGGGTCCGATTGGTTTCTGTTTTTGACACTGAGAGCATATCATACATCGGGTCTCATACGCATCATAGCATACATGATTGATCCTATAGCCAAAGCATATGGGATCAAACTCATACGAGTCCTTTCATCTTGTGTATTTGAACACAAACTTTTAAAGGGTAATCTCATGGGTTATGGGAATGAATTCTTTCTTGGACTTCTTCATGCTAAACCTCTTTTGCATATTGTATATATATGTTAGACTGTGAAAGACTAAGCAACCTTTTAGATCTATCTCTATAGATTTTAATCCCCAAAATATAGGTTGCATCTCCAAGGAATTTCATGGAGAAGTTCTTGCATAGCCAAACTTTTATTGATTGAAAAATTGAGACATCATTTCCCATAAGCAATATGTCATCCATGTACAATATAAGGAAAATGATTACACTTTCACTAACCTTCTTGTACACACAAGGTTCATATAGATTTTTTGAAAAACCAAACTCTTTGATTATCTCATCAAAACGAATGTTCCAATTCCAGAGATGCTTACTTCAATCCATAAATAAATCTTTAAAATTTGCATACCTTTTCACCATCTTTAGATATAAAGCTCTCTGCTTATGTCATGTACACATCCTCGGTAAGGTCCATAATGAGCTGCAATGGCTAAGAGTATCCTAATGGATTTAAGCATGGCTACATGAAAAAATTCTCGTTGTAGTCAATTTCTTGACTTTGACGATAACCTTTAGCTATTAGCTTAGCCTTAAAAGGTAACCACATTGCCCTTCATGTCTATCTTCTTCTTGAAGTTCTATTTGCACCATATGGGTTTTATCCTTTCGGGTAGGTCAACTAAAGTCCGCACTTGGTTTTCGTACATGAAATCTATTTCTAACTTTATGGCTTTTAGCCATTTGTCAAATTCTGAACTATTCAAAAGTTCTTCGTAGGTAGTGGGCTCATCATTTTCTATGAGTATAATGTCATTTTGTTCACCTATGAGAACATATCTCATAGAGACGAAATGCATCCTACTAGAGCTACGAAGCACTTGTGCTTCTGAAGGTGTAGCTACTGCTTCATCTATACGAGTAACAGGTTCGGGTTCAGGTAGTTAATCAACATCTGCTTGAGCATCTTGAACTTTTTCAAGTACAATTTTGCTCCCACTATCTCTTTTTAGAGGAAACTCTTTCTCTAAAAAGGTAGCATGTTTTGAAACAAACACCTTTTGTTCCAAAGGGTGGTAAAATTGATATCCATATGATGCTTTTGGATATCCCATAAACAAACACTGGTCAAACCTTGCTTCCAGTTTGTCTGACATTATTCACTTCACATAAGCTGGATGACCCCAAATTCTCATGTAAGAGAGTGTAAGCTTCTTGTTATTCCACATCTCAAATGGAGTAACATCACCTGACTTGGAAGGGCTCTGTTTAATATGCAAACGACAATCCCTAGTGCATAATCCTAAAACAACTTAGGGAGTTCTGCCAAGATTATCATAGACCTCACCATATCCAACAAGGTTTAGTTTCTCTTTTTAGCCACACCATTATATTGTAGCGTGTAAGGTGGAGTTCATTGAGATAATATTCCATTATCCCTTAGATAACCCTGAACTCTTAAGTATTGACCATCTCAATCAGATCTAAGTGTTTTAATACTCTTGTGAAGTTGTTTCTCTACTTTATTTCTGAATTCTTTGAACTTCAAATGCATCAGATGTGTATCTGATGAGATACACATACACAAATCGTGAGTAATCATCGACAAAGGTAATAAAATAGGGATATCCACCTATGGCGTGAATAGATAGTGAGCCACATACATCTAAATATATTAGATCCAATAGCCCATTGGCATATTTAACCTTTCTCTTAAAGGGCAATTTTGTCATATTGCCTATAATCAAGATTCACATGTGTCATATGATTCATAATCAAATGACTCTAAGTTACCATCTTTGTGTAGCTTAGTCATGCACCTCTCACATGTGTCATATGATGGTTTAGGTTTATCTAACCTTTGTATTTTATTATTATCATTGATATTAAAGATATAACCAGACATGTCAAAAATGTAAATTCCATTGCAAAGAATTTCAATACCATAAAGAATATCATTTAACATTATCGAGCAACGATTGCTCCTAATTGTGAAATTAAATCCATTTCTATTCAAAGTAGAAACATAAATAATATTCTTAGTTAAAACAGAAACATAAATAATATTCTTAGTTAAAAAAAAATATAAATAATATTCTTAGTTAAAGTAGAAACATATATCAGTACATAGGTGTGAGCCACATTCAGCATCTAATATCCATATGTTATTATTAGAAATAGTATGAACTTTAATAACGAAAATACTTGAAGTAAATGGGGCATTATATGTCTTCTTCTTCTAGGTCTCCAAATAAGCCTTGCAGTTCCTCTTTGAATGGTTATCTTTGCCATAGTGGAAGCAAGTATCCTTTGAGGTAGTCTCTTTAGCATTCTTTTTTACCATGCCTCTCTTAGGCTTTGTGAACTTCTTCTTCGTGTTTTTTTCTTCGAACTAGAAGAGTCCACCAACATCACATCTTTACTCTCCTTCTTGATAGAAGGCTTAATCGTCTTGAGAAGATTGATCAACTCGGGCATTGTTGATGTAATCTTGTTCATCTTGTAGTTTAGCAAAAAGTGTGCATAACTCTCAGGCAAACTAGTGAGAATTAAGTTTATACTTAATTCGTGGTCCATCATAAAACCCAAGGTGGCCAACCTCTCAATGTAGCCATTCATCTTTAGTGCATGATGCACCAGTGATGTCCCTTCAATCATCTTGGAGCGAAAGAGTTGCTTAGAGATCTCGAACCTTTCAAATCTAGCTTGCTCATCAAAGAGCTCCCTTAGATGGTTGACTATGATATTTGCATCCATAGCCTCATATTACTTCTAAAGCTCTAGTGACATAAAGGCAAGCATAATACAACCCACCAACTCACTATCATCCAGATGCTTCTTGTATGCCAATTGTTCATCAGCAATAAGAGGAGAGGCAAGTGCCTCATCTATGACATAGGCTATTTGCTCAGGTTTGAGAATAATTCTTAGATTCCTAAACCAGTCCAAAAAATTTAGCCTAATCAACTTATTTGACTCGAGAATTAATTGCAAGTTCACATTAGATGACATGATTCTAGCAACCTATATGTAAAATAGATCATATTAGAAAATGTACATAGGTCTTTAATAAAACATATTATGGCCCTCACTATTTTATTGCGAATCTATAGCCCTAACTATGAATCCAAGAGAACCTATATGGAAGTTCTCTTAGTAGGTCGATATCCAATCTTGCTAAGAATGATGTTGAGACAACTCAACAAGCCACCTTAGTTTGGTTGGTATGTATCTAATCCATATTAATTGCTTCCTCATGCAACTATCGAATATAATGCTATCAACTAATTGATGTGTGCACACTTATTGGGCTATCAACTCTAGATATGTGTATATCACATACACACTTACCCAACTTCGCCTCTAATTCTCATTAACCTTGAGGCAACTCAATAAATCAATAAAATTAGTTAAGTCCAACCAATTAATCTTGAAATCTAATTTCAATGGTCTAAACATATTCTTATATACATCACTATAGATATACATAGCTAGTTACTTTTAATTACCGATAAAATCTCCAATATTATTTTGACCTCTAAATCATAATATTAAGTCCTCTCGTTATGATCCCGATATTGATTAGGGTCACAGCATGTCAAACCCTATTAGTCAATATACTAATGAGTGATAATTTGCGTTCTGATTAAAAAAAGACTTATCATTATTAATCTAATTAATAATTCAATCTTATATTGAATAAATTATATTTCTCCTGGCCAGAAATTTATTTTATCAAAACCAAAATATCAACTCCATTAGGATCTTGCCCTGGTGCCACAGGATAACGAGTCATACTATTGGTAATCTCATGTCTCACTACATGACTAACTGTGGTGACTACGAGCTGGATTATCAAGCACGGATAGCCCAGTACAAGGCAAGAGCACCTCCACAGCTATCCATGAAAGGACAGTCTTGATACCTCAAGTCAAAGGACTTCGAGTCACAAAAGATTTATATATTATGATCAAGATAATAACTGTTGATATATAGCACTATCTGTGCAGTTATTATTAGGCGTCACTATTCGGCACCCTTAACTCTTTAAGAACCCACTGATTTATTTAGATATCTTTATATCATGGAGAATGAGATTCCTCCTTAAAATAAATCATGTGATAACCTAGAGGTTCAATGAATGTCCAATTCATTGTCCTATATCGGTTATGAACATTTTTAATATTATCTTTTACCAGAGATATTTAACTCATTATTATCAACACCTTGATAATAAATTCTCTGTAGATAATCAAAGGGCCGTATATTTCATAGTATAATTAACTACTGCATTCATAATATAATCAACAACTTGAATATTTATTT
>CATIWF010106196.1:0-26515 GCA_949630135.1 Balakata baccata | reverse complement strand
CCTAAACCCTAAACCCTAAACCCTAAACCCTAAACCCTAAACCCTAAACCCTAAACCCTAAACCCTAAACCCTAAACCCTAAACCCTAAACCCTCAATTTTATTGACTCGTTAGTTACAGAAAGAGGTTCTTTGACTATGCATTTTGCTAAGGCATAGTTGGTGTCTCTTCAAACTCAAAGGAAAGCCAAAAGTGAGGATAGATATTGTGAGGTATTGGTATCTCAAGATATTAGTTACAGAGGGTGAGCTAATGACAAGGGAAATCTAAGAAGGGCAAGTCTAGATCTAAAGTCAAAAAATTAAATGATATTCAATACTTCAGATGCAAAGAGTTTGGACATTTCAAAAAAAATTGTCTAAAGAGCAAGAAACATAATAAAGAGAATAATTTAGTTTCTCTTGCTTGAGATGATGAATATGCCTATGTATGTGATAATTGGCTTTTAGATTCTTGTTATTGATAAAAAGGAAAGTTGCATTGAAGGGTATATGATCTAATTGGTAGTACAGTAAAGTCCTTAAGTATTAGTTGGAAAAGGATTGCATGTATAAATAGTTTTCAATGCATATATAGTTTTAAATAGGTGAAATCTTTTGGTGATCAAATAGACAGCTTGAGGTCTCTCTCTAGAGTCGAGTAGCATCATCGATTTGTTTCAAATACACATGGCATATTAGCCGTATTTAGAAGTATGTATAGTTGATGAATTTAGGCCAATAAGGTTATGACAATTCAAAAATCAAGGTAGAAATTTTTGAGATTGATTTTTAAATTTTGGGAATCAAAGTTAGACTTGAATTATGATAAGTCATTAAGATTTAGATTAGAAAAAAGTGTTTCTAATTGGAAAAATATTCATATTCTTACTTAGCAAGTTTAGGAGGCCTGTAAATATAAACAAGATCAAGGTTTTTAAGACAATGAAATAAAGAGAGCAAATACAAAAATAACTTAGAGATTTGTATGTTTGAGTTTTTTCTTTGCCATTTTTGGGTGTGGAAAATATTCAAGGGTTTCTAAAAATACTTTTGGGAGCTTTGAGAATTTTCTTTAGGGGTTCTAGAGATGTGAAAGTTATTATTCTAGTTTATGTAGGAGAAAAAATATAATAAATTGTGGATTTGGACATTATCAATTTGAGGAAGATACAATTCTATAGTATTTTTTTTCTCATATAGTAAAAAATTGGTTACTCTCCTTAAATGTAGCTAATCAAAGCTGAATTACGTAAATTTTATCTTTTCTTTTTTTTTTTTGCTTGAATTTTTTATTTGATGTGCTTACTTTTTTTCCCAAAAAATAATAAATGAAAATTAAGGATTTTTCTTCTATTAAAAAGAAAAATTCTAAAAAATTTATAATTTTATTGACTTTTTTAATTATAATTTTTATTGTGGTTTTAATTGAGTAAAATTTATTTTTTTTTAAATTATTCAAATATTTATCTTAGCACGTTCTAAAAAAATGTATCACTAAATTTTTATATGTAAGCCTTGATGAAAGTTTTAAATTGGACAAATTACCCAAATTAATATTCAATAAAATCAATTAATCCATATCATACGATGGGTAAATGATTCCAGAGGGATTGTGATTGATGGCTGTATGGAGCTTCAATACTTGTTTCTCATATTGAGCAATTGTTTATGCAACTGATAATGTACTTACCTTATTTCTTCTATTTGTGCCTATCTCCAGTCTAGTTTTAGTATTGATGCAAGTTCAAATCAATATTTTTGTTAATCGGGGCTTCCAATGTCGCTCAACTACGCCAAATGATCACAATAGTAGCGTCTTCGCTAGATTTCGCTTAAGGCATAACAGGGCATTTTCACTAACAGAGAGAAGTCTAGATTGCCGTATTATTGATCTCCGCACTTCAACATTAAAGAAGGACGCAGAGGACTCTGATTTACGTCTATGCTTCAGAGTAATATCCCCATTGAAAACACATACATTGCAGGGGATATATTTATTTGGCGTAGAAAAATTTTTTGTTCTTCATTTACATGAGTTACTTTGTGGATGACAAAATCATGTATTCATCTAGGTTGTAGGTCTAGTGGCATATTCTAATGCGCAAGGTTGCTGGTCGAGGATAATAGACACTTAACTGTGTTACTTAAATTCTACTGACATCAACATGGAAAACAAATTGGATTGGCTAAGGAAGCAAAATATTCTAGAGGCATAATGGAAATGACGAAATTTTGAAGGGATATTGGAGCAGTTAGAATGGGGACTATATTTAGATGGTTTTCTAGCAATATTAGTTACTACTGCGGAGTATTTCAGTTGTTACTTGTTACTGTCAATTAGTGATGCGAGCAATCACCAGCAATAAACAAAACTCCTTTCTGTTTTCCTAGCAAACATGAGAAATTGATAAAATACATTTTCCACAATGTTTGTCCTTTGGGAACTACCTTTGGTGCGTCTCCACCATTCCACTTTTTTAAACCGTTACATAAAATTATAAATATACAATACCTTTAATAGTTTGCATCATAGTGGCATGTGACATAAACAAACAGGTCACCAAAAGGAAAAGGTGGTTTGATAAATCTCCTTCCGGCTGACCTGTATATTGAACCTAAAATTATAACACAAATTATTGGACACTTATTTTCCTCTCGATGATACCTTTATTTTCATTCTCTCCTTTCTTTTTTTTTATTATATCATATTCCTAAAATAAGATACGTTTATGATTCTTCGTAAAACAAATAAAAGTAAGCTAATTCAATCTAGACGACTCCACATGCATTTGCCGAAAATTAAACGGACGATAACATAAATCCTGCCAATTATATGACATGCTATTTACGTTCTGTTGCAAACATATTAGCGTTCACCCAGTAAGTTTGTGTAGCAATAGAGAATCAGTAAGGACACGGAAAGCAAGCTTTATGCCACCTGCAAGATCAAAGTGATGAACCAGAAAAAACAGGTGGCTATTGTATAATCGTGTCCGCTAAATTCACAACTTGGATATAAGCGGTCTCGAACTGTTGACTTTCACCATAGGGTAAATCGCCACCTCATGATGAGATTGAATACAAATTGCTTTGCACAATTCAAAACTAGGCTCTATATCATAAGTAGAAACTTAATGAAAAAGTGGTTCAAGTGTATTACAATCATAAGGAATCGCAGAATTTTCTTTGGTACATATGTTAAAAAGTTTAATGACTTCAGTAGATGTAAATGCATAAATTGGCAATCAATGTGACTACTTAAATTTCCCAACCTAAACAAGTAGATTTTTTTATTTGTTCTTCGTCTTCTTCAATACAGAAACAAAGGATGGTCAGCACAAGGCACAGAACAAGCTTTGCTCATTGAGTTCGTCCATGTTTCACTAGCATTCGGCTAGCATGATGAATAATTCTTCATCGGTTATAGCTCCCATCTCCATTGCCCTTTCTAGTGCACTTAGTCCTCCACCATCTCTCACAGATGGGGATGCACCTCTGCACAATTAGTACTTTTTAGTAAACGACAATATAAGAAAGCCATCTGCCAAAAATAGGAAAAGAGAAACAAATGCTGTATGTGATCCAACAATTTAATATCTAACAGTAAATGTAAAGCAATACATTTGTGCAGTTTAGATCATCAATAGATGGAGATTATGAAATTTTAATAGCAACATGTAAAAAAAAAAACCTTCAGAACTTTTCTCGATTTTAGCAAGCAAATATTAAATGAACAACAATTGAAAGGCAGGGTATAGAACCTTGTTAGAGACATGTGGATGAAGAAGGCCATAAAAACAAGGCCGCAAAAGCATGGCAGAGTGTGAATGTCACTGGAAATATCAAGGCCATGACAATTGTGATATGTATTTGCACAATTTCAACTTAGTTCAACAGTTCTATAATGCTATGATTCACCATGATGAATGTTGGAATGTAAAACATATTGCAAAAAAAAATTATATATATATATATATACACGTATGTGTGGATTAAGGTGGAAAGCTTTCTAAGATTGTTAAGCATATGATGAACGGTGATTCTGATACTTGAACAGAGATTAAGTTGTAATTTTTGAGTGTTGAAATTGCTGAGATTTTGTTTAGGTATTAAAGGCTGCTAACAGCAGGGCACGAAGCTCATACTACAAGGTTGCCAGACCCGGCTCAGACAATGAACCGGGAAAGGCAGAGGATCGAGAGTTTAAAGTTCAACCAGGGTCGAACCGGTGTGATAAAATTTTTTTCAAAATATAATATGTATCATATATTTCATTCATAATAAAATGTGAAAAGTATTTATACTATACATATTTCATAAACAGTACTATGTTTGAGATAATATTTATAATTAAAATCAATTTATAACTATATTAAAAAGATTTACTCAACATAATATATTTATATTTATTACTTCAATAAAAATTAAATTATTCATGTAATTTTTATTTTTAAGAATTAAATAGTTAAATTACATAAGAATATCCATTCATTTATTAAATAGAATAATTTAAAATATAACTTATAAAAAAATTTATTATAATATATATTAATAATAAAAATATAAACCATCAATTTCAACTAGTTATATAAGTTTCTTGAATAATATGAGTAAATTAAAATTAATATATAACTTTATATTTTTAAAATTTTTAAATATAGAATAGGAAATAATTCTTAAATATTTTATTAGATTATCAGCTTTGTCAATTAAAAAATTTAATACTTTTAATAGTAATCAAAATGATTGATTTAAATAATTTATATGTAACATTTTATAATGTTGTATATAATATAAAAAATATAAATACTTGAATTCAACTTTTTCAAATATACATGACTCTTAAATAACGTGAACAGTTTTATACATAATTAATATAGCAAGAAGTATCATTACTTAATTATATATATATATATATATATATATATATATATATATAATTCATTTCTAAATTTAAATAATTTTTTATTAACAAAAATAACTTATAATAAATTTTTTAAGAATATATATTACAAATATAAATATGTATTATTAAGAAATAAAATATAATAGCTAATATATATTTATATACTTTGAACATAATACTTAATGAAATAAATGGTTTGGTGGATAGAGATAGTCAAATTAAAGAAAGAGGGCAGAGTTCAAATCCCAGCTCATGCATTTCAAGCAATTTTTCAGAATTTTGCAAGTTTTTCCTAAACCGGCCAAACCAAACGAATCCGGCCGATTTACCTATTTCCGGTTCAATCGGCAATCGGCCGGTTCGCCAGTTTCCTGGCCGGTTTATACATTCTCCGGGTTGGACCTTTAAAACTAACCGGCCTAACAGCTAGTTCCCGATTGAACCGGCCGGACCAGTCCGGTTTTAACAACCACGCGTACTAGTATAAGTGTTAGGTGGAAAAACCATGACTTTGTCGACTTATATAAGTAGCCATTATGTAATAGAAACGGTGTGAATTGTGAGATGATAAGTTGTATGAAAGTAGAAAATGAAGAATAAAAGAGAAAAAAAATTTTAGATTAATGCATAGTTGTTAAAGGCACACCAAGGCACAAATAGCTCATATTGCCTGAGGCGTAAGGTGAGGTGTGCGCCTGACAAAAGTAAGGCGCAAAAAATAAAATGAAATGAAATAAATCTAGAGCTCACAATACAACAAATATATAAAATAAAATTATGAACTCAATACCAAAGAAAAGCAATTCAAAAAAACAAGACATAATATTCGAGAGGCACTTCAAATACAATAATAAACATGCAAAAAAGAGGTAATAAAAGTAAAATATAATCTTATAAATAGCTAGAAGTCCTAGATAAGTACCATTATACTACAGTAGAACTTCTAAATCATTTTTTATTATTAATTTACTATAAGTTTATAATTATAGTATTGGTTCTACATTCCTAATCTCCTACTAAATATTAATTATAATCATCACATCACTCATCATCACTAAACTCCATGTAGTTTTTTTCTTCTCCTTCTTTCTATTCTTTTAATTTTTTTTTTTTTTTGTGAAATAATCAAGTGTGGGTAAAGCCCCACATAACCTATTTTAAGCATATAATAAAGGTTGAAATTATTGTCTTAAAAGACCAAAAACATATAATAAAAACCTTAATTATTAAAGAGGCGTGCCTTGCATGCGCCTCACCCAAAGGCGCACACCTTCGCAACATCACCCGCCTTTGGGCTTTTAAGGCGCTAAAGCTAGCGCTTCATGCGCCTTGCGCCTTTAACAACTATGGGAGAATAAGAGTTTTTTGTTATCTATTTTCTGCATAATTTGTAGAAACTATTCATGTTTGTTTTCTTCTCTCAAGCTCCAAGCAGTTTCAAAACTTAAATGATCTTAAATAGATTAAAGTTCTTTTTAATTAAAAATCTGTTAAGAAATGTTTTTTCAAGAGCAGAAAATTAGTTGCGCCCACATGATACTAGAGCGATTTTTTAAAGAGAAATGATAAATACCTTTTCCATCCTTTGGATGACATATACCCTCTATGTTTTCCTAATGTGAGTCCCATATCATTAAAAGTAAGAGCACTGGAGGGGAAGATAACATAGAGAAGTTAGATAGCACTCCTCTTTTTAAAATCCAAATTTATGTTTTACAACTGTTGTCTCAAGAGATGAAGCATGAGTTTAATCATGCTTGTGTATTTGTCAAGCCACTAATCTGTAAGGGTGAGAAGATAAGTTATTTAGCGTGTTGAAATGAAAAAATCTCTTAGATTTATGAGCTATGAAAAATGAAAACCTGCATCTCTATAAATTGTATAAAGAATAAAAAAATTTAATATAGGACCAGAATGCCCATTAACTGAAAAAATGTAAAAGAAAGATGATGTTCTTTAGGCCAAGAGCCATGGTTGTATATTTGTTTTTGTGCTTGAGAAAGCAACATAAAGAGTTGAAGAATTTATATGGTGTTCTCAAAAATGAAAAATGATTAAAGCTGCTTGAAGAAATAGCTATTCAATAATTCTAGCTAAGCAAAAATCTCAGTAAGGGGGAATGTTCAGATTGCTGATATTTTTTGTAGAACTAGTAAGATTTTGTTTAGATATTAAAGGCCACTCATTGCAGGGTATGGTGCTTGTACTAGTCTAACTATTAGGTGAAAAAAATATGGCCTTGTATTTGCTGCTATATAAGCAGCCATTATGCAGTAGAAACATGTGAGCCGTGAGAGTTGTTGTATGAAAGTATAATGTAGAAAATGAATAAGAAAAAGGAAAAATTTCTGTTTTGTGAATGAGAGTGTTCTTCTGTTTGCTTGCTGCATAATTTGCAGAAATTGTTCTTGTTTTTTCTCTTTCTTTCTTTCTTTCTTTTTTTTTTTTTTCTCCTCTCAAACTCCAACATAGACTCATGAATAAATATAGCCATCCCAAAGAGGACAAACTAACATCAGAGCAATTTCTCTAGGTTGCACCAATGAAAAGATCATAACAATTATTTTGTTCAAGTTGCATTATGAAAAGTGTGATAATTCAGGGTTGTCATCAAACCACAATTGTTTTTTCTACATATTTCACATTTCACAAAGATGAGTTTTATAATGTAATATGTTACCTTCGAAGAAGAAACTTTGCCAGTGAATAGTCCCCTTTGGAAATGCAATGGTGCAAAGGCGTTCGTCCATGGAAGTCACACAAATTCACATTGGCACCGAACTGCAGCAAAAGTTCAAGCATCACAGGGTCCCCATTCTGGCAGGTTAGATGCAATAGTGAACAACCTTGAAGACAGCTTCCTGGATCCTTGGAATCTATGATTCTCTGACAGGCTGCTGGATTATATTGTTTCTTTTCTGTGGCATGAGAAATCACCTTGGGATATTGTGAATCATTGACATGGTGAAAAAACTCAAGTCCAGCAACTTCATCAAAGGTTGTATTGACAATGTTTACATCTGAAAACACTAAGTAGCGATAGACTTCCTGCAAATTTTTTGTCTTGACAGCGTGCCAGATGCCTGATGTGTATAAAAAATTGCCAGATTCACTTGGTTCACGGATGACTAGCAATTTTTCAACATACTAGCATAAAGCAACAGAAGTTAGTCTCAGATTTTACAAAATCACTCATTTCCACTGTACACTAAATACTAATAAAAAAGAGCAAAAAAAGGGGGGTTTCATTTAAATTTTAATGATACCTGATTATGATTATATTAGTTTTTTATTTTATGAAGAATGAGATAATATGTTTTTTAAGAAAATAATGAAATATCTAAGTTTCTGATCATTATAAATGTTTCACATTTACATGGTTGGGAACCTAAACTCTATATACAAGTGTAGATCTATACAATGAATGAATATATCCTAAGGAATAGGAAGAATAAATAAAAAATGAAACAAAACTAAATCTTTAAAATAAGGAAAAATACAAGAAAAAAATATTCTATATACTCTAATAAATCTCAAGAATATTTAGTACTCCCTTCCAGCTGGTGACAATTCTCCAAAAATTTGAGTAGGCAACCCCTCAACTAGCACAGCTGTAATATGTTCATCTGATTGATGTAGGAAAGGATAGTGATAACGCCAGCTTCAAGTTATGAACTTTCTATCTCCATATGCTTGGTCCTGTCATATAGGACTGGGTTGTGTGCAGCACTAATTGCAGATTTATTTATCATATTATAATTTCAAATTCCAAGTCATCTAAGATAAGCAGTAATAGTTCACATATGGCCCTAAATTCAGCTTCAGCACTTGAACTCGACACCACAACTAGTTTCTTGCTTGGCAATGTCTAAAGATTACCTCTAAGAAATGTATATAAATTTACATCTTCTATTAGTTAATGGAACTGCAAAATCCACATCTATGTAACTTTCACTGTGAGCTCATTGTTTGGTCAAACAAAATTTCATTTCCAGGTGTAATGGAGAATTCTCTAAATAGCTTGCATATCTTCTTTTCCAGGATCATGCATAAACTGACTGATTACACTCACAGCATATACATTACCAGGCCTTCGTTTGAGTAGTTGGTTTGCGTCCTAGACAACCAAAGTAAATCTAGATGTACTCCCAGTGAGGAAGAATTATACTTTCTTTTGAGCAAACTATCTCATATCCAATAAGTACTTCCAAGATCTTTGATTTCAAATTCTTGAATTATTTTTTTTTCTTAGCTTCCACTTCTCAACCAAGTCATTCGTAGTCACAATCATGTCATCTGCATATAACAAAAATGTGACTACTTCCTTTTGCCCTAAATATTTGATAAAGAAATACATAATAAGTATAGAGTTCCAATAAAAAAGCCCATGATTTAAAGTACAGGATTGAAGATTTTGATGTAAATTACAACAGAACACTGTCATACTCTTTGGGTTGTGGAAGAAAAAAGGATTAAATAGAACCTAACCCAGCTAACTTATTGATTAAAGTACAAAGCCATTGCATATTTTAATGCCTATAAGAATTTTCAAGAAGATTTATTATGACTTTCAAAATGATTGCTAATAAATTTGATATTGCCATGAAAATAACATAATCGTGTAAGCGAGCAAGAATTTTACTGAATACCTTTGCCTGAATATATTTCTCTTTTTGGTAAATAGCATCTTTTGGGCATGGTTTTTTAATTGATGATGTGATAGCATTCAATTCATCAACTCTGCAAGAAATTATTACATTCAGCAAGAACTGTAAGGCAGTAGAATAGTAAGAGTAACTAAAACTAATATTTTATTAATGATTTCACACCACTAACGTCCACATCATAATAGACAAAAACAGAATGAAACATTAACCGTTGACCAAATCATCATAACCAGATTGAACTCCATTTTCATTGAGCAAAAATTGATAAAACCTAACGCCATGTAAAAGACAGTTGACATTTAGTGCCTACATAATACAAGTTGATTTTTCTATTAAAGGCTGTTATTTCGTCATCTCATGATCTCCAACAGTAGCCAAGAAAAAAATTATTTTAATTGGTTTGTCTATAAAATATTTATTGATATTCACAAATGTAGAAAAGTTATCTAATTTGATTGCTAAAAATCAGGAAATTATTTTTCAAAATATTTCCTTGATATATTTCCTTTTGTATCTTTGATATTTTTCCTTTTTGGATCCTTGATTTTAGGGTTAGAAATTCTATATAAACACATGTAATTCTTTGTGATTAAATAAGAAAAAAAGAGTTTAAATTCTCTATGTTTTCCAACATGGTATCAGAGTTGGATTTGGCTAGCCTTTTTTTTTTCTGCTTAAAGCAGTCACTAAATTTCTAGGATTTTAATACTCATTGTCATATAGAGATAATAGATTTTTGCCGCCTAGGCAGGAGGAAGCACTAGCCATCGACTAAGCTTCTGCCGGAATCCCATCACCAGTAACATCCGCACCTGAGCACACTCCCCAATTGAAATTTCTGCCGGAATTTTACTCACCAGCATGTGAGGCATTTTCCCGCCACCATTTTTTGAAGTTCTTGCTTTCGATCCCCTTTTCTTACTATTCCAATCTCGACTGGGTGTTTCAGTTACTGTTATTAGCTATGTTGACATATCTACTACTGATACTATATTGTTTTTACTATTTCTTTTATTCATAGCAAGGCAAAAAAATTTGAAGAAGAAGACTGCTGGAGGGGGACGTGCACTTCAGGCTACTTTCTCAGATCAGGAGCAGCAGTCTTCTTCAAGTTTGATTTCTTTTATAAATGAACAAATATACCAACTGTACAAGCTCTTCGAGTCTCAGAAAATTCCTTGTTCTTTAGCTCAAAAAAGTAACCACTTGCAAGCTGCTTAAATTAGTGTCAATCATGATCATGCCTGGATCATTGATTCAAGTGCAACTGACCATATGACAGGATCGTCAAATCTTTTCTCTTCATATAGTCCTAATATAGGTAATCAAAAAATTAAGATTGCAAATGGCTCTCTTTCAGCCATTGCAGGAAAAGGTTAAATAGTAGTGCCTTCTTCAATTACTCTTCATGATGTTCATGTTCCCAAACTTTCTTGTAATCTGTCTATTAGTAAGCTAGTACATGATCAAAATTGTGAAGCTAAGTTTTTTCCAACTCATTGTGTGCTTCAGGATTTGACCTCGAAAAGGATTATTGGCAGTGCTAAACAGAATGGAGGACTATTTCTTTAATGATAGTTCTGAATCAGGACAACAATCCTAACAAATAAGTATTTGCTTTGAATAACATCATTGTTTCCAATAATAATATTATGTTATGGCATTTTAGATTAGGTCATCCAAGTTCTAAAAATTTAAAACATTTATTTCCTAAGTTATTTGGCCATAAAGATCCATCTTTGTTTTATTGTGAAATATGTGATTTTGCAAAACATCATCGTGCTTCTTTTCCTTCACAACCATATAAACCATCAAAACCATTCACTATTACTCACAATAATGTTTAGGGTCCTAATAAGATGAGTACACCCTCTAACAAAAGATGGCTCATCACATTTACAGATGATCATATTCGACTTTGTTGGGTATATTTGTTGAAAGAAAAATCAGAGGTGGAACAAGTTTTCAAAAATTTTTGTACTATAGTGCAAACTCAGTTTCAAACCAATATACAAATTTTCAGAAGGAATAATGGAAAACAGTATTTTAACACGATCTTAGGAAACTTCTTTATTGGAAAAGGAATAATACATCAAAGTTCTTGCATTGATACATCTCAACAGAATGGTATTGTGGAACAAAAAAAATAGATATATTTTAGAAGTGGCTTGTGTATTGCTCTTTACTACTAAAGTGCCCAAGTATCTGTGGGAAGATGTTTTAACTGTTTCATACTTGATTAATAGAATGTCTTCCAAAGTTCTAAACTATCAAGCTACTTTTCAAGTTTTCACAAAAATATTTACAAATGCTAGACTTTTTGCTGATCTACCTTTGAAAATATTTGGTTGTACAGCTTTTATTCATGAATATAGAAAACTTGAACCCAAAGCTATAAAATGTGTTTTCATTGGATATTCCCCTACTCAGAAAGGCTATAAATGTTTTGATCCAATTTCGAAAAAATTCTTTGTTACAATGGATGTGACTTTTTTGGAAAAACAACCGTTTTTTCATAATATTCATCTTTAGGAGTTTGAGTCTGATGCACCTACAGCAAATGGCCAAGATTTAATTGTTGAAACTCCTCTTACTATGAGTGATGTTTCTACTAAATCTAAGCCTACATTTGAAAACTTAATATCTGAACACCAAGTTTTGGAAATTGAGAATAAGGGACAACCTAAGATATTGCCACAACATGATAAATCCACTAAACCAATAGGGAATAGATTCATAGAAGGTGACCAAACATGGAAAGGGATTGTTTACTTGAAGAATAATCATAAGCAAATGAAGGAGGAATTGGCCCTGCAGCATGACCTTGATTCTGAATTTAGTACAAGTAATTTTCATTCTAACCCTACGACTTCTAAATATGATATTCCTATAGCTCTTCGAAAAGTGGTTAAATATTGTACTAAATATTCATTGTCCAAATTTGTGTCATACTCGAAATTGTCTCCATCTCTTGTTGCTTTTACATCTCAAATATCCAGTGTAAAAAGTCCTAGCAATGTACAGGAGGCTCTAAAAATTCCAAAGTAGAAGGAAGTTGTCCTTAAAGAGATGAGAGCTCTTGAGAAGAACAATACTTAGAGTGATGAGGCATTGCCCATAAGGAAGACCAATGTAGGCAGTAAATGCGTTTTCACTATGAAGTATAATTCTGATAGTTCAATGGAGAGATAGAAGGCCCGATTGGTGGCTAAAGGATTCACCCAGACATATGGCATAGATTATTCTGAGACTTTTGCTCCAGTTCCAAAATTGAATGTGGTAAGAGTACTTTTATCTGTTACCACTGGATTGGCCGTTAGAGCAATTAGATGTGAAGAATGCTTTTCTCAATTGAGACTTGGAGGAGGAGGTCCATATGGACAGTCCACCAAGCTTTGAAACGAAATTTGGCTCAAAAGTGTGCAAGTTGAAGAGGTCCTTATATGGCTTGAAACAATCTCCAAGAGCTTGGTTTGAAAAATTCATATAATCTATCAGAAAACAAGAATATTCTCAAAGACAAGCTGACTATACATTGTTTTTCAAGTTCTTTTCAGAAGGAAAGGTTGTTGTATTAATAGTTTATGTTGATGATATTATTCTCACAGGTGATGATGTGGCTGAAATGGAGAGATTGAAGAAATGCCTTGCACTAGAATTTGAGATCAAGGATTTGGAGCTCTACGATATTTTTTTGGGCTGGAAATTGCTCGTTCAAGGAAAGGAATTGTTGTATCTCAGCGCAAATATATTCTTGACCTTTTGAAGGAGACTGGAATGAGTGGTTACAAACCAATCAAGACTCCCATAGATCCTAATGTGAAACTTTGGGAAAAGGAAAATGCTCCTGTTGATACAGGCAGATACCAAAGATTGGTTGGCAAGCTGATTTATTTATCTCATACTCGACCGAATATTGTCTTTGCAATTAGTATTGTTAGACAATTCATGCATGCACCTTATAAAGAACATTTTGAGGCAATCTACCGGATTTTAAGATATTTGAAATCCACTCCTAGAAAATGTCTGTTCTTTAAAAAAACTAATCATAAGAGTGTTAAAGTATTTACTAATGCGGATTGGCAAGATCAGTGACCGATAGAAGTTCTACTTCAGGGTATTGTACCTTTGTATAGGGGAACTAAGTTACTTGGCGAAGCAAAAAACAAAGTGGTGTTGCCCGAAGCAATGCAAAGGCTGAGTATAAAGCCATGGCAGAAGGGATATGTGAGATATTGTAGAGAGATAGAATTCTCAAAGAATTTAAAAAGAAAGTGGAACTTCCTTTAAAGTTGTATTGCAACAATAAAGCTGCAATAAGCATTACCTACAATTCAGTCCAACACGAAAGGACAAAGCACATTGAGATTGACAAACACTTTATAAAGGAAAAACTTGAAAGTGAAACTATTTGCTTGCCATTTGTTCCTTCTACTCAGCAAACAGCCGACATCTTGACCAAGGGGCTTACAAGACCAAACTTCGAAAATCTAATAAGCAAGTTGGGCATGTTTGAAAAACCAGGCTTGTTACCCGAAGCAATCTCTAGTTTCCGTTGAGACAGGACAAGATTAGAAAATGTACCCATCAGTTGTACCACTATTTCATTGTTAACAAGCTTTAGTACCTTTGGATCAGGTGGTCCATCTTTTGCATGAACTTTGTAAAGAAAAAAGAACGAGTAGAAATCAATAATTTCATTAATAATAGAATGTCCTATATATACAACTCTATGAATATAAAATAAGAAACAAATATATAAACAAGAAACAATACAAACTAGGAAATAAATCTCTACCTATCCCTAATTACATAAATCAAGCTAATTAAGAATATTATTCAAATATCTCTCAATATCTCACAACACTCCCCCTTAAGTTGGAGCATAGATATCAATCATGTCCAACTTATATCACAGAAGGCCTCACACCACACTAGTGTAGACCCAACCAGGTAGAAAATATAATATGAACAGACAAAATCTGTAACACAAAAGGTCTCACACCACACTAATGTAGACTCAACCAAGTAGGAAAAAATGTCGTACAATCTGAGAAGAATCAAGCGAGTCATACCGACAACAAATGTTACTCGACAAGGGTGACTAGGGAAATTACACAGTCTGCTCTCAATGGCAGAAAAAAAAAATGGATCACTCATGATGACCCAACTATGACAAAGAAATGCTCACTTAGGCGTAACTCTCGGATCGATTTCCAGGTAGGGTTCCATTGGCTCTGACACCATGTAAAGAAACAAGAATGAAGAGAAATCGATAATTTCATTGATAATAGAAAGCCCTATATATATAGCTCTAAATATAAAATAGGAAACAAATATATAAAGAACAGGAAACAATACAAATTAGGAAATAAATCTCTGCCTATCCCTAATTACATAAATCAAGCTAATTAAGAATATTATTCAAATCTCTCTCAATATCTTACAACAAACTTCAAATAGGCTTCGCAATAGGGAATGTAATCCCCGTTCCCTGTGGGAATTTGCTCCGAATGGGGCAGAAATTCTCCGATTCACTTCCCTATGGGGACAGGGATGGGGGGTTTCCTTTCCTGTTGAGAGGGGTGATGCGGGAATGGGAATGATACTCGCAGCCCCATAGAGACCGAATGAAAATAATATATTACAAAATACAATTCAATATATATACATAGTGAATAAGAGTAGAATTTACATAATAAAATATATAATTTATTTTTCAATTTCTTACTCTACATGTAAAATATGAAATCACTTGCTCTACATGTGTCTAATTTAGCTATATACAATTTATTTTTTAATTTCTTATTAACCACTAAAATCTATTTTTTACCACATTAATTATTGTTCTATTAATTTAATAAATTCAATTACAACCAATTTATCGTATGTGTGAACTTTTAAATGGCCAAATTCCTAAAAAAAATTTGAACTTTCAATGTTGTATAAAAAATAATATGTATTATCAATTTTTTTAGTTAAGTGAATGAACTTTTAACATTTTATCAATTTAGATATTCATGCCAATTTGGTAAAAAGAATTGTTGACATGTCTGAACTTTACAATGAGGAATCTGTGGTGGCACTGGGTTCTTTTGTTTCTTGAAGATTTAGATTGATTCCCAACAATATCAAATTCCCAAAGGACCACTAGAGGGGCGAATCAAGCCTTCTGAGCACGATTTGGAAGACCTAGTGACTAGTGATACCTAAAAGAAAATTTTGTTTAAGAGGCAACTATGTTCTAGGGTTATTTTTTTAGTGTTATTTAGTATAAAAATGATGACATTTCATTTTGTTTTTGAAGCATTGATGAGTCAATTACTTAGTCAGCAAAAAATATATATATACGCTAAAAAGTTCAGACATGTCAACTAATTTTTTACCAAAATGGCTGAAAACATTTAAATTAATAAAATGTTGAAAATTCGTTTATCTAACTGAAAAAATTGAAAGTACAAATTTTTTTTGATATAAACGTGGAAGTTTATATTTTTTTAATCATTCAGCCCTTTTAAATTATGTATGGATGTTCATGTATTATTTCTACTCGTTCTAATTTGTGAACTTTTAGATTTACATGATAGTAACTTTGTAATGTATTATCATATTTTGTGCATGCTAAATTAGTTATTTTATTATATAAAATTCTAGTATTAATATAATATTATTAATTATTTTCTAACTTAAAAAAAATTCAGTGAGGATAAGGATTTCCATGGGAACAGGGACAAATCTGTCCCCATTAGTATGTGGGGACAGGGATTCCCCGTTACAGCAAGGATGGGAGATGGGATTCATCCCCCTGCCCTGCCCATTTGCCAAGCCTAACTTCAAACCTCTTCAAGTAAGCTGTGAATCGTTCAAATAGTTGTTCAGAAGACAAAACTTCAAACATTGTTCCTTTGCTGAACCAAGGATCATGAAAATTTTCAAGGCTTCGCTTGTGCACAATAGTGGGACGATGGCCCTCTGATTTAATGAAAGATCTAGTGTTCTGATTTAACATAATCGAATTGGTGATTCATTGTTTTAATGGTTTGATCAGCAATGTTGAAGCTCTAATTTGATTATGAAAGTTTGACATTATCCTCAAGGACGGTACCTCACCGTTGTGAGGGGAGAAGGGAACGGAGGACTTGATGGCGAAAGGATCGGTAGCGGTGGAGATCGAACGACTAAGAGAGGTGGTGGGGAAAGTTTTGCAATGATGAGATCTAGAGGAGGAAGAGAGATCAAATTGTGGGATTTGATAAGGCATGCCGTTCTTCCCTCTGACTGGCGACACCCAAGGAACACTTATCCATGTGAACTTTGCCGGCCAATACAGCTCCAATAGTAATTATTGCAACAGAACCCTCAGGTTTAAAGTCCGACCATAACACCTCCAGCAGTAACCAGTGATTCTGGGTTCGATTCCCACTGTGGTCGCCATCAAATTTATTGTTGGAAAGCATCTCTAAAACCCTAGAACTAGCAATTCGTTGGGTTGTGAATTGCTTGTGGAGTTTGCACGCAGAGTAAAGAGCATCTAGTCTTTGGAAATGACAACAGCAACTTGGACTAGACCCAATTGCGGCTCAGCCTGTTAGGCCATTTCTCTAGCTTGCCCAGCCCGAAAGGAGTCATCTTCCTCAATTCAACCTTGATTTCAGGCATTAATCCCCATATCATATTTACCAAGAGTTACCTTCTCCCAATTTTCATCAGCGGAAGCAGCCCTAGAAATTAATTGTCGACCATACTTTTGAGAGGTGTCATCCTGTCGAAACTCCTTCAATTAACAATGGAGAGTCCCCTTATTTGCCATGTATTTTCTACCATGCACCAAAGAACATGTGATAAGTATCAAGCCAAAACTTGCCTTGTAAGCTTGGTAAGCAATGTTGTTTGTTGGCCAAAGTGATTCACCATGAAGGATGTCTTGATCCACATATTACCACTATAAATAAATGCATTTTTTCTACTCTTTCAGTAGAGCTTAGAGTGTGAGTTGACACTGAGAGTAAGATATTTGAGTGTTCTCTTCTATTTTGGTTACAGTGAGTGTATGTTAATTTTCTTATTATGTTACTGGTGTAATTTTTGGAGAGATGAGCACATTGGTTGTTCAAAGTTCGATTGTGAGTTTGTGACTGTCTTTTTGTTCTTATTACACTTCAGTTAGAGGATTTTTAGCTCTCATTCACCTGTAAATGTAGCTAGCACTAAGCCACGCAAATTTTTGTCTTCTCTATTTTTGTTATTTTGTTGTCACGTATTTTAACTCAAATGAATTCTGCCCTAAATATAAGCAATCAAACATCTGAAACCTAATCAGTACTATACCTAAAAGATGAAACTGACGTGAAGAGGTTAAGCAAAAAAACAAAAAATCGCCTATACAACTTAAACAGCCTAAACAAGAAGTATTAGGCAGTATGGAGCATTGGAATGTAAGATTAAATGTGTGAAAAGTATTAGCTGCAAATTTTGTTGTGTAAGCAGTTTCAGCTTTTATTAAGTAAATTTGCATCAAATTATTAATAAATGCAAGATTTTACAATCTGCAACCTTTAAAGCTGTTTAAGGAGCTGAGGGCCAATAAAATCCAAGACCTCAGGATTTCTATAATCATTTAAAATTTTATTAATTGTCTCTTGACTTCAATGATTAAACAGATTAGCATCGGCTTAGCTGTTTCAAGAGCTAATGACCAATAAAATCCAAGACATCGTGATTTCTATAATCATCAAAAATTTTATTAATTGTCTCTGGACTTCAATGATTAATCAGATTAGCATCAGCTTAGCTACTCTTTCAAGGAAAACAGGACATTCAATAGTTTCTTAAATTAGATCAAGCTTGTGCCTTTGTTAATTCTCTTGTGCAGAGCCATAGTAATAAACTGGAAAACCCACTTTGGACTTCAAAACAGTTAGCTAAAATTAGACTGATTAATACAGTTCATTTCCACAATTGAAAACTTTTAAAAATTGACTTGTAACTTGCAAAAGAAAACCAAAATTTGAATTTTATCGCTCCTCATACATATTTAGAAAGCTTGATGATAAATTATATGTAATTCAAGAAGTCTTACCTCTCATTTGTTGGCAGAAGCAACGCTTCCCATATAGAGTTACAATAGGCATTACCAAGAGCGTGGAATAAGTCCAAAACTGAAGGTTCCCAAACCTTCACATCTAATGTTAAAGATCTCACCTGTAGAAATAATACAGAAATCATAGATTCTTAAAACCCTAAACCAAAATAACAACAACAAATGTATTATAAATTTTCTTTTTCTTGTTCAGGCTTTTTATCAGCAAGTATAGAATTTTATATACTTCAAAACCAGTAATAACAGAGTGCCAAAAGCACAGTAGCCTCAAACTGATTTAGAATTTTCATGAGACGATAATCTGAAATGAAATTGATAAATGAGTAGACTAGAGTTAGAAGTGTAAATGTAAATTTTAGAGAGGAAAAGGTAAACCATTACCACACTCACCCACCCAAAATAAATAAATAAATAAAAGGAATAGAAAGAAAAAGCCCCATCACTTTGCAAAAGCATAAGAACAATTCTTACAGTTACTGAAGGTAGGGCTTTGATGCCTAAGCCTAGGACATAACCAGACTATTCAAAATATTTAATTTAAAAACTAGGGTATAAACCAGCACTATGTAGATTTTCTAAACTATGAGAAAGGAATGACTCCTTTCTATTGAACATTGAACATTAGAATAGTCTTAATTTCTAATATAACCATTTAATTATTGAGAAAAATTTTGACTTTTGGGCCACAGTTGATTCAATAACTACATGCATATATAGGGATAATTGCCAAAAATAAATTGAACTTTTAAGGTTGTATCAAAATTAAATTGTACTTTCTATTTTTTTTATTTAAACACACAAACTTTTAAAACTTTATCAAAATATAAATTCCGGCAAAACTCTACTGATATGGTGTAAAGAAACAAGAATTGAGAGAAATCAATTGTGTATTTCACTATGAAAGAGTACACATATACATACAACTTTGTAGAGACTAAAATAGGAAGAAAATCAAGCTAATTCCTATAATCAAGCTAATTCCTGATTAGACTAATAATACATATTTACATCATATAATATAGCTTATAATCTTATAACAATCCCCCTTAAACTGGAGTATAGATGTCAATCATGCCTAACTTGTTACAAATATAAGAAACATAAGTTCCATTAAGAGCTTTTGTAAAGACATCTCCTAACTACTCTCCAGTCCTCACATATGCTGTAGAGATTAGACTCGCTGAATCTTTTCACAAACGAAATGACAATCAATTTCGATATGCTTCATTCGTTCATGAAATACTGGATTGGATGCAATGTAAAGAGCAGCCTTATTATCACACCATAGCTTAGCTGATACCGAAAACTTGAGACCTACTTCAGTAAGGAGTTGATATATCCATATAATTTCACATACAGATTGAGTCATAGTGCGATATTCTGATTCTACACTCGAACGTGAGACAACAGATTGCTTCTTGCTCTTCCATGAAACCAAATTTCCGCCTACGAATACACAATAGCCTAAAGTAAATCTCTTGTCATCCTTATATCGAGCCCAATCAGCATCAAAAAAACACTCAATTCTAGTATAACCATGATTTCCATACAAAATGCCTCTCCCAGGTGCTTTTTCTAAATAACACAATATTTGTTCCACTGCCGCCCAATGATGAACAGTTGGAGAAGACATGTATTGACTTACAACAGTAACTGAATATGCAATATCTAGATGGATCATAATAAGATAGTTGAATTTTCCAACCAATCTTTTATACCTCTCAGGATTCTCAAACAATTCTCCTTCTTTTGTCAGTTGCAAATTAGGAACCATTGGAGTGTTGCACAGTTTAGCCCTCAATTTTCCTGTTTCAAACAATAAATCAAGCACATAGTTTCTTTGAGACAAGTATATTCTCTTTTTGCTCATGTTCACTTCAATACACAGGAAGTATTTCAACTTTTCCAAATTTTTAGTATGAAACTGGCCATGAAGAAATGATTTAAGAGATGAGATACCTGTAGTGTCACTACTAGTAAAGACAATATCATCCACATACACTACTAACAAAATAATTTCATCCGCAGACTTTCTGTAGAATATTGAATGGTCAGACTAACTTTTCCTCATTCCAAACTTCTCAACAACTTGGCTAAATTTTCCAAACAAAGCACGAGGACTTTTTTTGAGCCCATACAATGATTTACAAAAATGACATACCTTCCCAGACTCCCCCTGAGCAACAAAGCCAGGTGGTTGCTCTAAATAAACCTCTTCCTAAAGACACCATGAAGAAAAGCATTTTTGATGTCCAATTGATGCAATGGCCAATTATAAGTGGTAGCCATAGAGATAATATGACAGATGTAAGCTTAGCAAAGGGCGAAAAAGTGTCAGAATAATCTACACCATATGTTTAGGCATATCCTTTAACAACCAAGCGAGCTTTCAGACGTACAACTGATCCATTAAGATTAAATTTTACTGCAAATACCCATTTACAGCTAATTGCTTTCTTCCCTACAGGTAAATTCCTTAAAGTCCAAGTACCATTATCTTCTAAGGCATTCATTTCCTCAAACATAGCCTGACGCCAACCAGGATGAGATAGTGCTTCATGAACAAATTTAGGAACATAAATGGAATCCAGAGAAGAAATAAAAGTGCAAGATGATAATAAATGATTATAAGACATAAAAGACGAAACAGACTGACGTTCACCTTTTCGAAAAGCAATGGGAAGATCATTTAGATTAACAGATTGAGGGATTGGATCTAACAACGAAAGAGTTAGTGCAGCTGGCACAAAACATGGTTCTGAGGGAGTCGTTCATCAAGAATAGACTTGAACTATAGGAGGCTTAGGACGAGCAGAGATATACTCAACAGGATTAGAAACTGATGATGTAATAGTATAGATTAACAAATCATCATTCTCCTCCTGACTTGTATAAGATGGAGATGAAGAAAACGGAGTGTCCTCAAAAAATGTGACATCAGTTGAAATAATATATCTGCTAAGAGTAGGACAATAACACTTATACCCCTTTTGGACACAAGAATACTTAAGAAAAATACACTTCAGAGATTTTGGATCTAATTTTGTAACACAAGGAAGAACATCCTGAACAAAGCAAGTACATCCAAAGATCCTAGGTATAATAGGAAATAATGTTTTATCTAGAAAAAGAACATGATAAGGTGTTCCACCATTAAGAACAGACGATGGCATCTGATTAATCAAAAAACAAGCTGTAGAGACAAGAAGTATAATGCTCTTGTAGTTTCTAGAATGGGTCTATTTTTTCGCTTAGCAACCCCATTTTGAAATTGTGTATCAACACAAAAAGTATGATGAAGAATACCATGTTGGATCATGTAATTTTGAAAAGTGATAGGCAAATATTCCTTAGCATTGTTACTTCTCAAAGTTTGAACAGAGACATGGAACTGGGTCTTAATTTCAACACAAAAAATAGAAAAATGAGAAAACACCTCTGAACAATTTTTCATTAAATATAACCATGTCATTCGATAATAATCTTCAACATAACAAAATATTGAAACCCTGGTTTGGATATAACAGGACAAGGATCCCAAACATCTGAATGAACTAACTCAAAAGGAGCACTAGTTCGTGTATTGACTCTTGGACTTGAACTAAGACAATGATGATTTGCAAATTGACATGACTCGCAATCTAATGAGGACAAAATTTCATTAACACAGAGAGGGATGACCGAACCTACAATGTGCTTCAAATGGGTTGACTATTCCTAAACAAACTATGGATCTCGGCACTTTTGTATCAAAGATATAGAGACCTCCAGACTCGTGTCCTTTACCAATAACCTGCTTCGTCACAAGATCCTGAAACACACAATAATTAGACAATAATGAGACAGAACAGTTTAAAGAGTAAGTTTACCAACAGAAATTAAATTAAAAGATGACTAAGGTAAACTAAGAACAGATAACAAAGGAAGTGTTGGAGTAGGAATAATTGTGTCAGACCCAAGAACAAACGATGAGGATCCATCTGCTAAAGTAACATTAGAGGTAGATGTGTGTTTCTGAAAGTAGAAAACATACTAGAATTACTTGTCATGTGGTCTGTAGCACCAGAATCAATGACCCATTTGGAAGAGAAAGACACAAGACATGTATTAGGTTTACCTAATTCAATGATAGTAGTGACAGAAGTAAACTGACTACGCTGAGATTTCAGAAAATCTTAATACTTAGCATATTCATTTGCAGATATCATGACAAATTGTTCTTCCATATTTGTTAAAATAATCAAACAAACTACTCAAATTATACCGCTCACCAATAGAGGAAAACAAAATTTATAGTACAAAAGGCCTCTCACCACACTGATGTAGACCCAACTAGATTGGATAATATTTAACCCTGAACAACAAATTTAACACCCAAACAACAAAATATCTCCCCAAACATCAGATTTAACACTGAATAAAGAGAAGAGAGGGTACAAACTTTCCTGATAAGTAAGCAAACATCAGTGAACAAACACCAAAACCGAGACGACCTCTGGAGAGGAAACTAGCGTGAGGATTCTAATCACCAGATTCTGGGCCAGCACCAATCGGCAAGTGATGCTCCTTCTAGGGCCGATGATGACTTACTAAAGTCACTCTAAAATGGTAACACAAAACTCTTACTCTCTAGGGCAAGAAAAATAAAACCTAAATTTGTTTCTGAAAATGCCCTAAGGCTCTCATACCATATAAAGAAACAAGAATTGAGAAATATCGATTGTATATTACACTATGAAAGAGTACATATATATATACAACTTTGTAGATACCAAAATAGGAAGAAAATCAAGTTAATGCCTATAATCAAGCTAATTCCTATAATGTATAAAATTCCAACGAGATTAAAAATGTTGTATTAACTAGAAAGCTGACTAAGAAGTTGAATCATCTTAGAAATATTAAAACGTCATCATTTTTGTTTTTCCTAAAATTTTTAAACCTATATATTTCCGGCGAAACTCTACTTAGAGTAAAATTTTTATTTCTTCTTGCTCTGCTAACTAGACAACTCCTAAACACAACTACATATATTATTTTTCAAATTTAAAGAGAGATTTAGCTTTTAAAATTTTTGGAAAAACAAAAATGATAGTGTTTTAAAGTTTCTAAAGATGACTCAACTTTCTAGTCAGCACAGTCATCGTACAATTTAATTTTGATATAACCGTAAAAATTCAGTTTATTTATATATATATATATATATAAAGAAGAGATGTTGAGGTGAATCCAGTCATCTTTCACTAATGATTTTCTTCTTTTTTTCTGCCGTAGTTTGTTGGCTCCCCAGTTTAGAAGGTTGATTGAGATGGAAATGGAGTATTATATTTTATCTTTTTAAAGCTCCCCAATTTCAGATGTCCCACCCTCACATGACTTTTGCACTTGTAAAGAGACTAACAGCTGTTTCATTCTAAAAATTGTTAACCCAAAACTAACAAAGCATGGACTTCAAATTCAAAAAGATAGTGCACCTTTGATATATGGACACCAAGATTCCGATGAACACCTGAGCACTCAATGCACAACAATATACCAAGATTAAGAGATGCCCAGTCAGGTTCAGGAGCACTGCACTCAGCGCACAGATCATTTCCAGGAATTTCTCTCAGAATCAAAGAAACACAATCAGCTCTACCAACTTTCATGTCCTCTTCTAAGTGCAAGTGACTATCTAGTTGTTGAACAACACATGGAGCACCACCTGTTCTCCCATGCTCCAGATGCTTCATTCTTGGATGTGGCTGCAGAAGTAGCACGACATTTATTTAAATAAAACCTATAACCATCAAATTTCAGTAGATATAACAGCATTAAAACAATGCAGGGAACAACCTTTTGTAGATGGAAGTTTAAAAGTGATGCAATTACTCCTGTAATTTTAGTTACCCAGTCCATTCTATCAGCTCCATTCTCAGCCTGACGAAGAAAAAAAAGGAGGAATCTTGAATAAATCAAATAACTTTCTACAAAGTAGCGCAAATTCATAATTTAACCTAAATAAAAAATATATATATTTAACAAAGGATTAATTTGCTGATACAAATACTATTTTCTACAATTCCATTTATGTCATATACCACTATGATGCAAACTGTAAAAGGTATTGTATATTTATAATTTTATTATCACAGTTTTAAAAAGTGAAATGGTGGAGATGCACCAAAGGTAGTTCTCAAAGGACAAACATTGTGGAAAATGTATTTTATCAACTTCTCATGTTTGCCAGGAAAACAGAAAGGAATTTTGCATATTTCTGGTGATTGCTCACATCACTAATTGACACTAACAAGTAACAATTGAAATAGTCAACAGTAGGAACTAAATATTGCCAGAAAACCATAAATATAGTCCCCATTCAAAGTACTCCAATATCCCTTCAAATTTTCGTCATTTCATTATACCTCTAGAATATTTTGCTTCCTTAGCCAATCCAATTTGTTTTCCATGTTGATGTCAATAGAATTTAACATAATAAAGTATCTATTATCCTCAGCTTGCAACCTTGCGCATTAGAATATGCCATTAGACCTACAACCTAGATGAATACATGAGTTTGTCATCTACAAAGTAACTCCTCATTTAATGAAGAACAAAAAATTTCTATACCAAATAAATATATCACCTGCAACGTGTATGTTTTCGATGGGGATATTACTCTGAAGCATAGACGTAAATCAGAGTCCTCTGCATCCATCTTTAATGTTGAAGTGCAGAGATCAATAATACGGCAACCTAAACTTCCTTCTGTTAGTGAAAATGCCTTGTTATGCCTTGAACGAAATCTAGCAAAGACGCTACTATTATGATCATTCGGGGTAGTTGAGTGATATTGGAAACCCTGATACACAAAAATACTGATTTGAACTTGCATCAATGCTGAAACTAGACTGGATTCCGAAATTTTTATTATAATTATTTCCTCTATATATCTAGGTGCATAATCCAATTTCTACATAAATGGAGATAGGCACAAATAGAAGAAATAAGGTAAGTACATTATCAGATGCATAAACAGTTGCTCAATATGAGAAACAAGTATTCAAGCTCAATACAGTCATCAAAACAGAGTTTTGTCAGAATCCCTCTGTTTGGAATCATTTACTCATTGTATCCACTAGCTCTATCAAGCTTTCAATCTACTAGCCCAATAGTGCATATGTATAAACAATTACATTCTGATGTACCAATTTTGGTTGTCCACATTCGCCCATTGCAATGAAAGGCCCTTGCTCATGTCTCATCAATTTGGGGGCTGATCAACATTGGCATATCATGTACAATTATACAAGGGATGCCTTGGATAAGCTTCATTACCTAGACAATATACAAAATAGGAATCCTTTCCATTCAACATCACATTTGAATGTCATCTTCATTAAAAATGTTGCATCCTTTATTGTTTATACACAATTTTAGCCCAGCAAGTCAACCAAAGGGAGCCAAACAGTATATTTGCCTATATCTACATCAACTCTATAGCCATTGTCACATGATGCAACCTTGCTTTATCTAGGATTAGCACTGACAATGTCTGATCTAAGCACAGTTAATTATTTCTAGGCAGAGTTTTACCAATAAATGTTCGAACAAATGATAGAATTTTATGGAATTATTGAAAATTTCGAATTTGTTTTGATTTGATTTTGGATTGAATTAATTTTATTCTAGTGTGACTAGATTATGACATATACGAAATAATTAAATTTAATTATTTAGTGTCAAAATTTGAGATGATTTAATTTAGAATTAAATTTCTGGAATATTGAATTTAATTAATAATGAGATTATGGTGTTAAATCCAAAATGGAAATTACATTCAAATAAGGAATTAATTTAATTAATCAAAGTAGGCAAATTA